>DWPT01001146.1:0-19780 GCA_018251895.1 Agathymus mariae mariae
GTAATCATCAAGTTTGTAATAACCTTTCCGCATAAGAACGCCTTTGACGTGAGCCTTAAATTTACAATATGGCATTTATGTCAATCGCAATGAAATCTTATTATAAATATTCGCACATCTGCCCATGAAAGAGCCACCAGTTTTGCTTAGTCTGAAATATGGAAGAATCAGTTTAGCCTTATTCATATTATAATTCATTACTTAAATGTCATCTGTGTTTTTTTTCTATTTGTCTATTTCGTCACCTTGTCAGTCGTTACTGTCTCATCTTTCACTCAATCAATCCGTGAAGTTTCAGACTTCCCTCTATTTTTTCCTTCACGTAACATGAAATTCTTCCCTCCCCTTAGAAATTCTAGATAAAACAATGCGCAACAATCGAATCTCATTACTTCAATTGTTTAATCAAAGTTATTGTTAAACACTCAACAGCGTTCACAGGAATAATGTTGCCAGCTAAACATTGTTCTAAATCGCGTGCCCATCGTCAGCTAAGTCGTGCATTTACGAATAAATTACATCTAACGGCAATCTCGCACGAAAATGATAAGACGTCGAATTAAACCCGGTACATTTCGTTGTGAATATACACCGTACAGGAGCCGCTTAATTAGCACTTAGATCCGTGTATAAATTACTTTAAATCGTGTCACAGTTTCCTTTGAAATACACGTTTAATTTGTTGATTGAGATAATGTAAAAACAAGACTACTTATAAGTAATCATACAAAGATCGTAACTGGTTATAAACGAGTCAAATTTGAATGCGACTTGCTTGCATAGGGTTCCCAGCTGTAAGTAATAATAACAATAACTTTATTTAATAATACCTGGTATAAATACACAACATTCGCAGGGTAAAAATTACAGTAAAATATTGAAACCAATAATAATTTGTCAGTTACCTAAACTAGGCAAGACAACCGTGATATCGGCAAGTTAACTCTCCCAATAATAAATCGAATTTACTAATACCTACAAAACAATGGTAAGGATAAGTTGTGACAAATTAATGGTAATGTAGTGAAGTTAAAACTACATAATATAATGCAGAACACTAATATGTAATAGAAGCTTCTAAATTCGTTAAATTCTGCAAGTCTCTCTTCCGAATGTACCTTTATGTTGTTTTGTAAGTGTATTTGAAATCTAAAAGAATCCAGGAAATTTGTCGATTTTTATCTGTGGATAATTTATAACATAAACTCATTACTACCTTTTGCGTCTATTCAAAATACAGACTATATATGTTATAATGTTGCTATACGGCTTTCATTATATCATCGAATGTATATGAAACCATAAAGGCGAAATCTTTTAGGTAACGTTAGAATAAGGGGATAAAGAAATGAGGTGAAAGCTGAATATCTTTAATGGAGACATAAAATATAATACATATTAACCACAGCTAAAAAATTTAAACAAGAATTGATACTTATTGGTAATTATCTATTACCATCTTTCTGGCTTCTGGTTTCTATTATATTTCTTTTTAACGAATTTTACTGTTATTGGAGGTCTCGTTATTTTGAATTAATTTTAGAAAGAATTCAAGATCTTACGATTAAAAATGAGCAGCGCCATTGGACATATTTTGCTTAATATTTTTTTGATGAGTACAAAATAAATAATCAAGAACACATAATTTTTCATGTTATTATGTCGTTAAGTTTTATTGTATATGTATTTATTTATGTTTGTAAAATATTTACATTAATTTTATGACCTCGGTTCGGCTAGTTATTTATGTGACAGATAAGTGTTTATTCCCTGGTCACGGGTGTTTGTGATGTCGTATTTGTGTATACCATTCCACTCGTACCACAGGGAATCCTAGTGGGGTGGTGTGAGTGTGTGAATGTTCGTTTAATTATTTATTTAATAAAAAAAATTACATTGAAATACCAGAATTTTGTATTTTCCAACAACACATAGCTGGCTTTTTACACGGCTCGTTTTGTCAGCTAAGACAAAAATCATATTGCTTTTTACTTTTTCTTAATATCAAATACAACATCAATAATATTTTTCTGAGTTGACCTGCACCGCCACCTCGAGACAGAACTATCAAACTGTCTCCCGCATGTTGGAGAGTTGTCAAGATTGAAACACGAGGGAGGAACAACCGAAATGCGACTCCTGTATTTCCCGGAGGTGTTTCTCGCTTTTATTGAGACCGGGACAAGTTTCGAATAGATGAAAAATGCTGTGTTTATGTAACTCTGACAAGAGTTACGTAAAATTACAACATTTTAAATTTATAATTGTATGTCTCAGTATATTATTAGTCGATTAGTCACATAAAAAATAAATAAAAAGAGATAGTAGCGTTATGAAATAAGCATTTAAATCGTGTTCTAACAATTGTAATTATATTATACGGCTGGCGTATAAAATACGAGTAATTCTCGGGTCGCCGGAGTTTGGGATCTCATTTGTACATGTCCATGCCACCCGCAAGGGATCCTAGTGGGGGGGTCTGTTTGTTTCTTTTGTATGTATAAGTTCGAAAGCATTTTATTTATTTATCAATATATTAAAACTTAACATCACACAGGTTAAGTTATTTAATATATGACTTTAATTACGAAGAGAAGTAAATTGAGAGATAAGAATTTCATATGAGAATGAAATAATGTTATAAGATGAATTCGTTATTGTTATTCTCGCATTTTTTATACTATGCACTTTATGAAATAACTGAGATAAATTATTAAATATTTTTTACTTCACTCAGAGGCATTAACGGTTTGTGTTTGAAACTGAACTAAACCAGATTTAACCGGATTTGTGTAGTGTTAGAAATATATTCTTTACTAGCTGTGCCCGCGACTTCGTCCGCGTGGAGTTTAACAAAAAAATATTTAGTTTTTTTTTTTTTTTTCATTTTTATTTTGGTTATTATTTATTTTCAATTTTTAAACGAAGTCGTTGAGACACAACCTTCAGCAATATCCCGCACGCGCGTTCTGAGCCCACGCGACGGGCAGCCTTTGCGAATTCGTTTTAGAAATTTTTAAATAAAAGTAGCCGAAGTTACTCCGTATTACATCAGCTACCTGCTAGTGAAAGTCCCGGCACAATCGGTCCAGCCATTTCAGAGATTAGCTGGAACAAACAGACAGACAGGCAGACAAAAATTATGTTATTTTGGTATATGTACCATATATACATTCATATGCATGTAGTAAAAAGCGGTTATTTTAATATTACATACAGACACTCACATTTTATTTATTTGTATAGATTAGAAACTTGAAAGTTAAAGTCCTAAAATGGACTATGATATTCTTCTGTAATTTATTCTTTACTATAAAGGACAATACCGCTATAATGGTATTTTATGTCCTGGAATCAATTTTCAGCTTCTCCTTGCTAAAGGAGGTCCGAGCCCAACAGTGGGATAATTTTATTTTGCTATGGTTAGATCTTTATAGTGTGGATAACGGTCAATTATACAGACGAGCGGGTCATTTTATAAGGATTTTATTTTTGGTCGAATGTTTAGAGTCCGAAAATCTAAAACCATTAAAACTAGTTTTCACAATTGAAACTAGATGGCGCTGTTACAGATTCTGAATCTGGGTTTGTGGTGGTACGTGGTTGGAGACTACGTAAATAGTCGTGATATTAAGTGATATACAGTTAATTAATAAATAAATTTTCTAATCTGAATTCATTTTAAAAATTTAACAGCTCCTGCCTCTTCGAAAATGAGGCTTAAAACTAAGTGGGTTTTGAACACGATAGTCAGGTAAGTATTATATTTTTGAAAGACAGTGAACGTTGTGAAAATTGTATGGACGTTGGTATAGATATATCCATACGAAGACGGTCTAAATTATATTTGTAGAAATATTTTACAAATCGTATAGGATCCCCGTTAAATTCCGCACAATGTTACGAACTGTATTGTGTCCATACTCTCATATGTGACTGTTGATCAATACAAGACATGACTATTGATCAATAGGCGAAAAAAAATAGGGAGAAAATGTGAAAATGTAGAGCAATTATTCGAAGAACATTTAATTTGGACATCCTATGCTTATATTTTGTAGGTAAAATAGTCCATACATAAACCTAAGATATCGTAGTATAGGCGAAAAGGACGAGACGGCAATGTCTTTGATTTTTTCTGTTCTGACCTTCACGATGTTACCCCTGTCTATGTTACCCCTACGCATGTGTGTTAGATAGTATACATATTCCAAATTTATTGTCTGTCCCATGAATGTTTAGTTGTCGATCTATCACATCATATTTTAATTCGAATACGCTAACAATGAACCCTATAAACCTTAAAGTCAAAACTCCATATATACGGTATACGCTACTCAACATTTCTGTTTGTAGTTTAACTACTCAGTTAGTTTTGTGCTCCAGTTAATGTCGCGGTGTAGTATTTGACAACGTTACTCAACTTCCGAACGTGTATCTCTGTTCTAAAGTATAAATAGATGATAATTAGGACAGAACTTCATAATCTATCGTAAAGGAGGGTGTGCACTGTCCGTGTGTCTCTTTGTATTTTGCACAGCAACCTCTTCCTGAATAATCTGCGGTGGGTTTCGATAACCAATGTATCCATTGCTGATTCAAGAACATAAGATATATATTATTATGCATGAAATAGATTCGTCCAACGTATGAATAAAGTCAGTTGGGTGAAAGAATTGGGTCGTACCTTAGTGAAATGATATGGTTAGTGACAACCGCGTGGTGAAAAACGACTGATGCGAATCGTAATTAAAGTCTCTTTCATAAATACCCCAAGATTTTGCAAATAAAACACCACAAAGTAATGTTAAGTACAATAAATATTACCACCGTTTAACTCTTATATATGATCGCGAACATAAATTTTATTACATTATTATATATCAACATTATATGGCCGCAGCTTAAATTTATTGTATACGTGAATTATTAATTCGTATTTGCACTAACCGAAGCGTTCATTGTCCAACGGTTTACGCCAATTGTAAGTGACAGATCGCGTAGAACGGCTTCGAATGCGATTGTTATTTGCATGTGATATTACTAATAGCTATATTTTTTTAATTAAACCGTGTTTTGTTTGCGATAATTCGTTGGTAGTAGTTTTTATACTTAGATAATTGTCGTTAAGTCATCGGAGGGAGATATTTTCCTGATATCGATCATATAAATGCAGTGCAATTGGACATGTAATCATATAAATGCTGTCAACTTCATATAATTCTTCAACAGATTTTATCGATGCGAACGGATAATTTGAGCCCAACCGATTCATAAATCGAGTTGGAAAACGCTCCATTAATAATCACATTCGCAATTTGATTCCAATCAAGTCGAACTTCAATTTCATTGTTAAATATTTACCAGAGTTGAGAGTACTGTAAGCGGGATTGATTAATTACCAAAGTTCTTGATTGAGGTTTGCTCTGCCCTTTTGTTGCGATAACCCTTTATTTTATCTATTAGTGGGGTAAATTATAATGAGCTTAGTGGAGGCATAAGTTTGAAACTCCTGTTGAATGAGCTTGTTTCAGATTGAGGGCAATGAATTGGAAGAAATTGTGAATGTTGTTTAAATTTTAGCTAGGAATTTTGGGCTAATGATATAATTCCGAAGGAGTATACTGCTTTTAAAAGAAAATATAGTAAGGGAATATAAGCGTCGGAGCGCTTACCATAATCATAAATCAATAAACATTTATAGCTAAATGTGTAATTGTTATATAGCGTTAAAGCATTTAAAAGTGTCTGTGGCTACATCTAGTACGCTTCATGATACAAACTTACTAGTTAAGTACTAGTAGTATTTATAAGGGTTTCCTAACCACGCTGTACATTAACAATCCTGCAGGATAATGTGCCTACGCAGACATGTAATGGTTCCTTCTATTGACGGTTGACAGCGTCGAATAGAAAGTCACAGAATTAACTGGATTTTAAATCTGTGTGAATATTGCAAATCCTTATTTGTACATTATTATTATTGTACTGGAAACTAGTTAATGACAAAGGGCAAACTTAATGCTTAGAGGCATTTTAAACCAATCAAAGTATTGTGTAGGTGACAGTGATGGGAGGCTACAATGATGTGAAAATAAAAACATATGCGAATAAATGTCTTGTAAAGTTGTTACTTATACCATATATTATGTAAAAGGACGTATCTATACATATACATCTATAACGATCTTTACGTACATAAATACTTGTTTGTAAATAAAGTCTTTGATTGTTTTTTTTTTTTTTTAATAAGTAATTTCATTCAAATATTACGCCTTTAAAGTTTTAATTATAAATTGATACTATTATTAAATTTCAAGTGCCGAAATTTAACCTTTAAAAACGAATAGAGTACTGTTGTACTCTTGTACTCTGTTGTACAATACATGAATTTCTTCCTTTTCCAAACGTTCACAGAATAAAGTAATTGATACACAACGAGAATAATCTAAAGTTATTATTCTTCGTGCACAAGTTCTTTATAAAAATAAAACAAGAATTTATGAAGCGTCTTCAGTGAATAAGTAGTTTTGAAAAGGTGTTTGCAAAGTTCTTTGCTGCCGAACCGAGGAAACCCAACAGAAGAAAACGTCGCAGTCTTTGACGTAACTAGAATTTAAAATGACCTTTACCAAGAGAATCACTTTGTTATTAATGGAATTTATCTATTAAACGATAAAATTGACAAGCTATCTACTTGAGGAGCAAGGCGCGGTTAGGACCTTCTGAATCATGAGGAGAGCCCTGCAGATTTGACCACTAATTATTAATGAGCCTGAAATAAAAATTCAGGCATGACCGAATTCATGATCATTAAAATTTATTCTTAGAAATAGAGCTTAGAGTACCTGCATCCAATTCACAAAGACATCTTATATATAAGGCATTTTTTCAGTATACGAGAATTTATGACCATAGTCCACAAAGCAACTAATAATTATTTATAAATTCGAAACTTCGATAATTTACAGGTGCGAGAAATATTTGACCTCAAGACCGATTAAATCAATAGGGAATTCTCGATCATTATTTAAAGTGAAGTTTGGGGTAACTGTAAATTTCGAACAATGTAATTCCACCACATTTTCATACAACACATACTATACCCGTAGTGGTAACCCAGCCCTGATCCAATAGCCTTTTAAATTGAAAATAGAATGTACAAAGCAAAAAAGGTCTATTGGAAGCTCGAAATTAAACAGAGGTTTAGGATGCCTGGCATCACTGCAATAAATAGGGTTTGCAATATTTGGCGAACACTGTTGGTTAGGGTTGCCACATCTGAATATTTTTTTTTATTATAAAGAATAGATCGCTTACATAACTTACATCCTCGCACTACGATTTATTGTGGTTAGCATTGACACACACTGACATGTCCCAAACGAATCAAGTCCTGAGATCGTTATCTGTCGTATTATTGTCTATCTCCACAATTGGACTCGCGACCCCTCATTTAGTGCTCAGTAAAATGTAAGTTTTAAGTTTTGCCTTTTTATTCTATATACCCCAGACGACTCCATAGCCCAGTTAGTAGTGACCCTACCTGCCGAGCGTGATGTCCGGGGTTCGACTCCCAGCCAGGGCAGACATTCATGTTGCAGATAAATGTTTGTTCTCGGGTCGTGGGTGTTTGTATGTCAAATGTGTGTATGTATGTCCATGTAGCCCGCAACACAGAGAATCTTAGTGCGGGGGTGTGTGTAAACGTTTGTTTATTTATTTATTATTTATGGATAGTCGGAGGACATTAATAAGTTATTTATAGCAAAAAGGAGTCAAATGTCAAGCAGAGGACGTAAAGAACGAGTTCCACCTACCGTTGTGACCGCAAACGTCAGTGTCACCTTTGGTTCTGTTTACGTCTGTAGGCGACATTGACCACCTCAGGTGGCCTAATCGTTTCCTGGTCATTCATATAAAAATAACTTTATGGTAAATGGTCACTGCCACCCATTTATGTCTGCCTCACAGGGTGCAAGATGGTTCCTTATAGTTATACCGTTAATAGAATAACCCATCGGGCGTACAGCTGATGTCTTAACGAGATGTAGGTAGACAGAATCTAGGTTACAAGGACGAAATGATGTAAGCAGCGTGTGGGCTGAGTGCCACGACAAATGAGGGAGATAGTTGTATCGTGGACGTAGCGACGGATATAAACGATCGGGCTTAGAAGACATACGACATAATTACGTGGGTAAAATATCTATTCATAATGCTCTCTGAATACTTGTTTCTATCCAACCGACGTTAAATATATTACCAGTGTAAGACTGTATTTAAAACTACTTTCTTTGTTTCTGGTACAATCACGCTCATTTTTTGTACATAAAATAAGTTAATGCTTGACAACGATCCCACGAGATGGTAAGTGGTGATGTAATTTGAGATGTTGAACGCACTAACTTATAAAAGCCTAATCACTCTGCTCTTGGAGACTGCCACGACGTAAGTGGCCGGGAACACCGACGCGGCCAAGTTATTCCAGTCCTTTGCACTGCGGATTATGAATGAAGACGCGAACCGCGACTCATTGACTGGAAATGTTGGCAATACGTTAGAGGGATGTAGGAGAGGTCATTTGCAACCAAATTACGTATTATAACACCTATATAAATATAAACCATTTCCGAGTAATCAATATTTTAAGTTTCTTTTAAGAATGTGCAATATTCAACTTTTAAAACTGAAAAAAATATATATATCACTACTGTATAAAATATGATTTTATTATTATTATCTGGTTGCTGACAATTTAATACTTTATAATCAACCATTACACGATAAATATGTTCATGATAATAACAAACTAAACTACATTTAGACATCTTTTAAATTTTCAAATTCATTCAGGTGTTTTCATTTAAAATAGGTCGCTTCCGCAAAAAAAAACGAAGTACAAAACGTACTGTCTATAAAGTTTTGAATATATTTTTCAAGTTTTCTCGTTACTCACTATTTATTGGTAAGAACAGCATGAAAATCCGTGCAGTAGTTCTGAGGCTATCGCGGAGTTTGTAAATATAAGTTACGCGTGACTTTTTAATTATTGTTTTTTGTGAATTCTGCTCTATTAATAGCTAACATACTAATGCGGTAGTCCACCCCACCACACACCTGTGATTCTTAAAATGATGTGCGTATTACAAATTAATTATCAATCACTTTGGTAAAGTAATACATTTGGAGGATGCCAGCGAACCTGACACTTTTCCGTAATTGCATCAAATCCAAACCGTTATCCCCTCTCATTGTGATAGGAGACTCGCGACCAGCTGTGGGACATAGGTTGTAATGATAACGATAATACCACAATCATGACGAAAGTATAAAAAAAACGTCAGGTGAGGTGTTCATGCCTAAGGAGCTGCCGTATTCCGTTTGATTTCTCCTCAATGCTCTTCACGAAAATAACAGTTTCGGGAACGCAACTAATTCCTCAAACACGATTGACCTATTTTGATATCTCATTAGCCGACTGTATAAAAGACTACGTTGGGCTGTGGTACAAACATTATTAATAAAAAAATACCATTAAACGCTCCATTTGGTAACAAAAAAATTGTTAAAATATTATGTGTCGCACGATACCCTCGCAGCATTCTACAATAATTTGTCATCTGAATAAATGCCACTGTCGTTTTCACAGAGTACTTTTTTAAACGCAGACATCCTTATTATGTGGCGCACAGATTTGAATATAACTCATACAGGAACAGTCACGAATAATTTCTGATTTTTTCAAATTTTAGGACTAAATAATGAAAACGATTGCATTTACAGCTGTTTTGAAAAATTATTTAAAATCTAAATTTTGTATCTTAAAAAAATATATTAGCGCGGATAGTATTGCGAGCGCGGAGGCTCAAACATCATGGCGGGCGGATAAGGGTAATTCGAGCACAGCAACGTTTCTACACACAGTTAATAATTAATAATAATGACACAATTAACAATTAACAATCACAGTTAACAATAATGACAAACGTCACGTGTAACAGTTCCCAGCAGAGAGACATTGGTCTCCAGCACGGTGTAAACATAAGCGAGACCTGCCGTAGCCCTCGTCGCATGGCTAAGGTCCGTTGTAGTATGTGTAAATGTAGTTATGTAGTTGCCGAGTGTCGAGTCATAGCGACAATGTTACCATCACTCTGGTCACGTGCCGCGTTCAGTTTAGTAGGGACCGTATTCATGATCGTCTCCGACATATTATGTTACTGTTGCACGTGGAGGTTCTGGTGAATGAGAAGGCGTTTTGTCTAGGCGATTCTTTTATTGAGACAAATTTATAAACTATGACACATATACACATTATATAATATGTCCCTCATAACTAGCACTTTTGTTTGATACAATATTTTTGTAATGAAAGTTTATTTTTTCTAATTAATCTGTCCTCAAAATCAAAATTACTTTATTATGTGTTCACATCTGTCATCGCATCACCTACTATGTAAGAAATTTCGACATAATTAGCTGGATAAAAAAATAGTTTGTGACTAACCGACAGATTGACAGCCTTGCGAACGTTCCTGTATAACGAATACCAAGTACGAGAACATCAAATTCAGTAAAGAACATACTTTTGTACATTTGAACACTTCGTTTGCAAAATGCGTGCTTCACTTACTACGTACGCATGCTCTAGGGTGCCGAAGTCAAATCGTAAAAACGAATTCCTTATAATTTCGTCACGTTTCACTGTTCACATGTGACAGCAATTTTATCCAGTAACAATGGACATTACATAGCTGCTACACAATGAAATACATTTACGACTACTAAAATGATTAGGGTTGATACTTCATATGTGCCAACCAGTGTAATTTGCTGCATATGTACTGTCAGGGATGTAAAAACCTACTAGTGTATATGAGCATATGAGCTATTAATAGATATGTCTTGAAAATTATTTTAACGTTTTGAAACTTTCTTATATTTCAACATTTGGTGAGACACGTCAATATTCGTCGAGAGGGTAATTTTCTTATTAAGTTGTATGTACAACTTTAATAAAAAAATAACAGTTAATTATTTATTGCATAGTTTTAATTATCGTGTTTAGTGATAGTTGTGGTATACTTTCGGCTTTGCAGTTTTTTAAGGTCGCCAACACACTAGCGATTCCCCTGACATTGCATGTGTTTACAGGCGACGGTAATCATTTACCAGTCAGATTTATAACTTACTTTGTTTTTCGCAGAATTTCTAAGCGACATAAATTTATTCTTCTATCCACAAAACTAATTCATTTCTCGTTGTACTGTTGTGGTCCGACCTATATTTACTATCTATCACATCTCATACTAAAACCACTAATAAACTTGTTAGCGTTTGGTCATTTTATTATTACCATAAATTGTCAGTTGGTGGCTTTTCTCGCCATTAAGTTCTCAACATAGAGATACCATTAGCTAATTCTAGGAGAGTCAACCATTGATCTAAAAGCTTTGAGCTATTACCAATATGAAATATGGGTTTAGCATGCTTAGTATACGAAATAAATATAAGTTCAAATATTACTGGTATTTTTTTTTTTCAAAAATGAATATCTTCTTGATTCAACGTGTTTTCTGACAACAATTTACAATTCTGTGGTTACCACTCACTAACTAGATCCTTGGTTGTTTATTTACCGGTGATTGACGTAAAAATTTGGGATGAGTCTCGACCTAATAAATAAACAATGTTTAACTATAACATAATTTAATCTTATTGATATTTTAGGGTTGTATATATTCAATTGGAATGGATTTACTTTAATTATAACATTATGTCGTGAGGTTCGTGTGGCGTATAAGATATTTACAATACTAATTGTTAAAAACCCGCTTTGTTGAACATAGATTAGATTCTTGGATTCTAATTTTAGGATTCTCTTATACAGCACCGTACGGACAAAACAAATTGTGATATTCTGTGAACATTTAAGTTTAAGCTTAAAATAAGTAATATAATTTATGTATATAATTGTATCTTGAATATACAACACACAATTATTATTTACGAACAAAATTTAAAATCATAATCGTCTCCAGCCCCATCCAATCCCCAAAATTTAATCCGACTGAAGCGCCCAGAGCTGACCCGCGCATATCCATCGCATCACACGGGCGGTTTATTGAGCCATTAACTCGATATTACCTTTATACGTACAGATATTAAAAAAAAAGTTGTTAAAATTTCATTTATTGTTTATTTTCTCTGTCTCGTTCTAAGGTCGAAATGTCAGTAAAAAGGACAAAAACCTAAAGCATCCGTTACAGTTAAAAAATAGTACAATTCAATTTAATACTAAAATTAACTGAATCGTTTAAAGTATAGAGCTTAGTACTGTATTTAGTGGTCTATAAGCGCCATCTATGCATTTTTTGCGATGTTAATAACCGATAAGGGAGCAAACAGTCGGTACAGCACGTGTATATAGAGGCGTATGGGTTGTTCAACGTTTACGTAATTCATCTATAAAGGGGGGTAGTTCAATTATACTACTTTTTTTTTCTTTTATATACACTTACAATTCCACACTAGGATTTCCTGTGCTGCGGGTGGCATGGACGTACACAAATATGACATCACAAACACCCACGACCTGAGAACAAACATTTACCTGTAACATAAATGTCATCCCTGGCCGGCAATCGTATCTGGCACCGAATAATACCGAACTCTCGTTCGGCAGGCAACAGCTCTATAGGGTCTTCAATTTGTCATTTCTATCTGTAGAAATTAAACTACAACCCGAATTGCCAGTAGGTTCCCAGGTATTTTCCGCGACTTTTAATCACAGATAAATTTGTTTTAATCATCTTCGCTAATCT
The DNA here is from genome assembly GCA_018251895.1 of Agathymus mariae mariae. Taxonomy (NCBI): domain Eukaryota; kingdom Metazoa; phylum Arthropoda; class Insecta; order Lepidoptera; family Hesperiidae; genus Agathymus; species Agathymus mariae. Next base: position 12,828 of record DWPT01001146.1, read on the forward strand.
CTGAATGATATCAGAATGACATTGTATTGAAAGAATACGGAAATAAACAAAGTATTTGTTAATGAGACGTTCAGCACAACACAATGAAAAAAATAACAAAGAGACATTAAAAAGTAACTAAATAATACGTACGTCCGTAGTAAGGTACTATAAAACTATGGTAAAGATAATATTATATTATATTAAGTAAAATATAGGAATTTTTAAACATTACATGACTTCGCTCGACATTATCGCAGTTGTCAGCCACAGGATGTTCAGTGAGGCCACAAGGGAGAAGATATTTATATCTACGTGGTGGATGCATGTGACTGGGTGATTGAAAAAACCTTTTTCTATAACTATTTATTGTTTGACAAGAATAAGACAACTACAGTGAATTTTAATTAATATAACGTTGCTAGAAAGTACAGTAGTTGATTTGATTGATAAGCAAGGCTTTCTTGAATCTTATTATTTGTAGACAAACTTAAGACGCAGACTTATTGAACAGAGTAGTTAATAAGCGACAATGTGAACGACTATCATTAATTTGTCATTCATAATTCATTATTCATGATTCATCTTTCGCCATTCACGATACACGACTCACAACTCACAAATGATGATTCAACATTCAATATTGATCGTGCAACGTTCAACAGACATTATTACTTATTCAAAGCAGATATTTTTTCTTCGTTGAACCATACGCTGTAAATCCTGTAAGCAATCCGGTATGAAGATCAGTCGCACGAGCACGTGTACAGGAAATTTGATTAAAATTTGCGCTTCAAATACCTCGGCGTCACGCAGGAATTGTTCAAATTGTATTATTACGTGACGGAAAAACGAGCCAGTGTAAGTCGTGAAGTACATATTTCATACTATATATTACACGTGTCGTTTGTCACGTATTATTACAAGTGGGTTATTGCAAAACGATTCCTTATTTTATCCCGGAATTATCATTATTTTCAATTGTGGCCGTATTGGAGCCACCTAGATCCTCTGAATCCCATGCTGGCAGAACTGGGGGTCGTAAGAGGCAACAGAAACCAGCCTGCTTGGTGTTAGGGCTTTATTATTAATTCATTTATATTATTATCGGTATTATTATCTTCCCGTGAAGCCCGCCTGGCTAGCTAACACACTCCTGCTCGTGTCAGCCGCCAAACGACTCGTCGTGTACCGGCTGGCTTGAGAGCCAGTACTTTCTTTCTTTCGTTCTTATCATTTCCTGGCCGACAACGCATGTGATACCTTTGGTCTTGCTGATGTCCGTGGGCGACGGTGACCACTTGCCATCAGATGACTCGTCTGCTCGTTTGTCGGCTATTAACATAAAAAATCAGTGCGAATAAACTTTGTTCATTGTCGAAGTCTGAAAATTACGAACTAGCTCTTATTACGTCTTTTCAGCTCCACTCGTTTGGGTGTCTATAAAAAGTTTACAAGTGTCTCGGGATCAAGCTGTCCTTTTGTAATGTAATGTAATAACTGTAATGTACTGTTATGGGAAAAGTTACGACAGTTCATTAAAATATTTTGATATGTTTAAACTGACCAATTGTGATGACTACTTTGGCAGGAATCATGACCTTTTAAATGAGTTTGTAGTAGTTTGGTCCCAGTCAAATATTTATACGATATAAGAGATTGTATACGCGTGTAATACAATCACATCAATTGGGTATGCTTAAAATATTTTTATTCAAATCTTGGAATACCTTGGAACGTACTGGAACATTGTTACTGTGTGAGTCGGTGAATAGCTCATTTACCAATCCACATGTCAGAAGTTCAATAACAGCCAGAGTGGCTGAAATGATCACAAAAATGTTACTCGTAACTTTTCCCTTTCAAATTACCTACTATATAAAATGTGCTATCTCTATTTCGTCATTTGATTTTTTTTTCAAATTAATATCAAAGTGATATTAAAATGGTAGAAAAACGATTTCACAAGCCAATTTCTTCATCTTCGTCAATTTTGCTTTCAATTTTTCGCGGTGGCGTCGTAATAAAGCCTCAAGTTTGATTTTATTCAGGTTTCATCCTACTGAGAGCGGGTAACGGCTCGGGCATTTTATTTTCTTAATTTTGTAATACCAATATTTGTTGTTACTATTTGTGGACCAGTTGTAAGTAAATGTACCTGGTTATTGGACTTAACGTGAATTTATCTTGTCTCGGGCTTAATCCGCAGATAGACACTTGAGTTTCTATAATTAATAGTACCTACTTATTTTTTATGTAAAGAAAATTGCAACTTATTTTAATATTTGTTTTTGTTTACAAGTCTAGATGGCGTTACTGGGGAGGAACTTTAATATTGAATCAGTATTAACTTCTCAGTTTTGATCTTCTTTATTACATACTGGACTATCACACTTCTAACATTCGTTCTCCTTCCATAATGATGACAGTTGAAGCCATAGTCTACCACGTTATTTAAAATAGATTGGTAGATTTTCACACACCTTGGGAGAGTATTATGTAGAACTACTAAAAAAACATTTTTCTTCGACAATTGAAATACGATGTCGAAGCAAGAAAATGAGCATTTACTGCTGTAGACCAGGACTTAGGTTAATTAATCTTCAAACTGCAAACCTGAGATATATATTTACCGATGTGCACTTAGTATTATTATATCCTAAAATATTGTTAGTCAACTCGAAGTTTATCTTTGAAGATATTAACTGAAGTTCAGTTGGTATTCATGTATCATAAAACATTGTAAAGTTTACCTTTACGGAGATCGTGTTTCGTTGTTTTAAAATAGGGATGTTATGGAACTCCGTAACCGTAACCGAAGCTATAGGATCTCCGGAATAAAAATATCCGAAACGGTAACCGAATCCGATAAATTTTTTTTTGGATAATTTCGTATAGGGGAAGTCTAAATGAAACACGTTATACCAGGTTTTCGCCGGCCGAGCTGATACATCAGCAGTGTCCTTCTTATTTTAGACAGTTTTTATTATTATTATATCACATAATACCTAGAAATATAGGCAAACATTGCAACTACATTATATTATTTTTCTAAGTTGTAAATCATCTAATATCCATAACCTAAATTATCCGAAACAATCGGATAATCCGAAATAATTTCATATCCATAACCGTAACCGAAACCGGTAAAATGTTGTTCATATATCCGTATAATAGTCTAGTCTCAAATAGCGAACATAAAACTTGTATAACCACATTTAAGTGCCGTAAAATGTACTCAAATGTAAATAAGGTACGGCGGGGTAACTTTAAATTACCTGCGTCGAAGTTTACGGCCTTGTTGGTATAGAAATTAAGTGTAACGCTCGAACGTTGCATGTCTGTCTCATAACAATATTTAAACTAATCGATTACTGTACGTGAAGGATAAATGAGAAAAACTAATATTTGGGGACTTTATTAACGCAATAGTTGTTCGATATTTTTGTCTGCGTATCTGTTTATCTGTGCATTTATGCGCGCTAATCTTAGAAACAGCCCAACCGATTTCATCATGGTTTTCGTTAATGCACTGCAGAATCACTTATTATTAATATTTAAAGTATTAATATTAAAAATATTATTAACAGTATTAATATCAATATTTAAAGTTCAATTCATTTCAATCCGATCATAAATAAAAAAAGTTATAAACTTATATATTTCTAGTTCATCCAAAACAATGCGAGTGGTATTTTAAAGCGTAAAGAGTAATTTTCTTGCAGCGCAGTGAAAGTGGCTTGCTATAATAAAATTCAAATATGTTTTTAATTTAAAAATTAAACGTGGATAACAAATAACTCCAAATGGCGGTCATGCAATAAGTGGAACGGTTTGGTTAAAGTTTTATGCAGTTAGCCAATAAACATGCAAACGCGTTTTAGGTTTTATTTTAAATCATTGCTGCATGGAAATCTTTATACCTGCCTCGGAATATAACTAATTACAGTGGCGTTCAAATTAAATGGATATCTGTCCGTGTTGTTTACTTAAATTAAAAAAAGACTGTGTGCTAGTACTTACAAATAATTGTATTATATAATTGGTTTTGTTAAAATATACTTTAGTAAATATACTTTATTGGTCGAGAGTGAACTAAATTAAAGTTTGTTTATTTATAATTGACACATTACTTTAAATGTTTCTTACGGTTGAAGTAAAACTTAACGAGATCAAACAACGCAATTTTGAACTTTAATTCTTTTTTATGATAATCCTGGTGCTTATTTGATGAATTATATTCATATTTGTTTGTTATCCAATTGAAATTTCAGTGTTACTAAATAATATTTATTGTAGGCATTAATTAAGCTCAGTCTATTTTACAAAAGCCTAAAAACAAACAAGAAAGATTTCCTTTAAGCGGTTCCACAAGCAAAAGACCGTAAAGTGGACGACCATAATGAAGTATTGAAAGTTTTGTGACGCCGCTGAAGAACATATCTTTGCACTTCCAAATATTGAAGCACTCGGCACATTGATTTTCAGCTAGCCAACGTTGAATTGCTTTTGTAAATTTACCATTAATTCGTAAATGTATTCCTTGGGAGCGACAGAAAAAATAATGGAGATACAAAAAAGAATAAAGATATTGTGTGAAGCAGCTACAATTACAAACAACTAACAGCAGGGCAGTTTGTACATGTATGATTCTACTCTTTGTTCGTCGACTAGAGTCGTAAAAATTTGAGTGAGGCAATCTCTAAACTTAGTTCTCCGTCGTATTGCGAGTATTTATTTATTTTTATATTGCTATTAATTCAAGTTAACGGTAGACATTTACTGAATTATTTTATAATTAATGTCACTGAAGGATTCAAGTAAGTACTTTATAGTAGTGTAGAGTGATGTCATTGATTTATCTTTTAATTAGCGCGAACAACAGTGGCGCCATTAAGACAATAATAACTTGTAATAATTTAGAAATTATTGAACCGTACATTTTATACATTAATTGTGTGTATTCTCAATTAAAATCATTAGCAAACAAAAATAAATCAGAGAATAAGTACAAAACAGATGCTAAGTGCAAAAGAGAAAGATAATATTTTGCGTTATATGATAACGTGAGATAGTTGATAGTTGTATGATGCTTCAACATGTTTGCAGGTTGCGGGTATAAAAAGCCAGCCTACATATAAAGTAATGACGATATTGTAATACTAATATTTTATTATTGGGATCACACGGTGCTAAGACATAGACTTTTAAAAAATAAGAAAAAAATATAAGAAATAAGGAAAACCTATTTATTGTTTGTAATTAAATAGAATCTGGATGTTTATACAACGTTTCTAATATAACCTATTCATCAATAAATACCCACTAATTTATGCTTTCATGAAAGTGATACGCATTGAATCATTTAAATATAAAAGCTTCACTGTTTTACACCATGTGATCTGAGCAGCCGATGGATGGAGTTTTTGACGATCGCTAGAATTTGACTTTATGTCTGACCATTAGGAGTTTATTTAAAACACGTCACGCAGATGTCGGCGAAGTCAAGACACGTTTTGAGGCTAATGTAATGGATATGCTGTACAGCGACCGCTACTGACACGTGACACTTTAATATGAAGCATATTTAGGACGAAAATCGTTATACAGAATAAAGTGTATGTATATCTCGGTAACTAAACAAACTTAACACGCACACACGCACGCGTACATAAACGTACACACACCAACGTACAGACGTATACTTACAAACCCACACTTCTTATTATATTCCTTCTAACATATACAACAATCAGCAAGCACAATGTATGATGGTATATACTTATATACGTAAGTTACCTTACCCTGATGATGCTCCGTTCCGGAGCCAAACACTTGTTGGTGACGGTATATGTTGGTATATATTTTTATTTATCATAAATACATGTTTTCCTTCGTGGGAGGGAGGGAGGTTCTATGCGTGTAAAGATAATAAATAGAACACATTTACGAAAAAGGTTCATATATAAAGGGCGAACTTGAAGTTTATGAAAATGCCTGAGAAACGCCCGTAGAATGTTCCTACAGCGGTAATAATTTCGGTAATAACAATTTTTCATTAGTAATTATAATTATCGTATTTCTCGAAGTGAGGCGTGAAGAAGGCCGGGTTTCTATTGTATATTAATAATAAAAATAACGGCACCGAACATACATATTATATACTTACTGAAAATTTCAGTGTACGTAGATATTATTATGAATATAATGACCAAAATATATATATATTTAGATAATAATTATATTTGTCTTTCTCTAACGTTAGCACGCGAAAACCACTGGGTAGATTAAGTAGAAACAGCATGTATTTTATATTGTGGATCATTATCTTGCATACTCTGTATCTCAGGACATAAATGTATTCCCGCGGGGTAAAAAATATACATAATTTCTGCTAAAATAATTATAAACAATGTTTACATGGTTTTCATGCCTCCTGCTGCAGTAAATAAATGAGTTTCTAATTGAAAGTAGAATGTGGAAGTCGACCTGATAAAAAAAATATTAACAAGAAGCTGACCAAAATTAATAACAATTTGTTGTTGGTGGTACGTTTTATAGGCTGACCGAGCGAGTTACTTGTCTAGACTAATATTATAAAGAGAGTCCGTGCACCTCGTGAGTTTTATGGAGTGTTTGAAAAATTCTTTTACCATTTGAAAGGTAAATTATTCAGGATGGAAAAACTCTATACATACCGAAAATGTATTTCCTTCAAATTTTTTTTTCATAAATGAAAACTCTTTAGTATGTTGTATCAGTGAAGAAGATGAGATTTTTTATTTTAATTTCGTTTTTTTAATGGAACTTTGAAATGTCGTTTCTTTGTTAATACGTAAGGGTTTACATAATTGTTTAGTTTGTTTTTGTTAAGGTTTTGTATTAACTTTAATAAAATAAGTCTTTGTTAACAAAGTAACACAAATATTCATTCTACACACACACACACACACACACACACACACACACACACA
>DWPT01001147.1:0-19766 GCA_018251895.1 Agathymus mariae mariae
ATAAAAATAAACATGTATTTGACGTCAAAGCATCATATAAGGCCGGGTAGCAAAAATTTGTGATAAATAGCAACACAATAAAAAAATGAAATACACAATAAAAAGTATAATAGTTTTTTTTTAATTAGGAACTCACTATAATTTTATATTCCAATAAAATCGTGACGTTCAAGTATATCGCTCGAAGTATTTATATCAATAAATATAGTTACGTCAGAAAAAGTAACTGGAAATAATAATTATTGTCACTATTACATTTCTTTTATTAGTCATACGATACACTTACAATTATATTAAAATTAAATCGATGTCGAATCGAATATGAAATCGAAATCGATATCATATATAGTGAAAATCAAGGTCAGTTTTTAAAACCATTTTCCAAGAATCAAACTACGCCATTGTTTAAAAAAGGCACTACGATGAGTAGTCTTGGAAAAAAAGTGTATTTTCATATAGAATATTGCTCTCCTTACAAAAGCTCATCAGTGTTTGTTACGTAAGGGATCACGTTGAAGTAAATAAATCAACGTGATACGATTCCGCACTAACACATGCAAGCAAGTATTACACACTTCGCACTTGCTCTCTGGCGCCTTAACTGCAACTCTTGGTAGATATGACTGGTATTAATGTTAGTGCAGTCATGCTTACGTTTTTCAACCAATAAACGTAATCTCTAACTTCAGTGTTTGCTTGAAAAAGATATACATACAAGAACTCTGATCTGATCAATAAATATAACTTTTATAAGATCATCACATTGTTTCCTCACAATCTATCAGATAGAAGAGATTTTATTTACAAAGTTAAGTACACGCAATGTAAATAAGCGAATTCAGATTCTAAAGTACAAAACATTCCTACACGGTAACTTAAACATATATAATGTACACAATGACCAAACATTCTTGCACTAAAATACGCGTCTACGACCCGAAAACACAAACATTTATCCGTCATATGTTTGTGCCCCGGCCGGGCGTGGTATTGGGGATCACCTCGCTCAACAAGCCGGACACTACCAAGTACCAACTCACGAGCCGAAAAATAAATTACGATTGGACAGATCAGTTGATTATCCTGTCTACCGAGCGAATGAAACCTGGTTCGACGCGGGTTGATTTATTTATTTGAAAAGTATTTTTATTTTTCATTACCAAGTGTTTTTCTTTGTGATGTCTGTGTGAGTGTCAGTGCGAGTTATAGACAAACGGAATCGTTGTTTTTATGACAGCGTTTTTATTTATTAACACATTTTTTTTATTAAGAGATGTTTCCATAAATAGCTTGCTTTAAGTAAATAAAAGGTTTTCTAAAAGAAGTTTCTGTTTTTAGGTCACTGTGTTTGTAATGTCTCATTGCCGTATGTCCATTCTAGCAACACAGGCAATTCTAATTCGGGGCCATATGATTTTGACATCTGATTATTACTTACTTCGTCAGTAACAGTAAATATTCCGGAGAAATGTACAAAACGTGATATCTACTCCTGATTATTTTGGCCATGTGACCTCACACTTCTTAACTTCCAAAGGCATGTATCGTCCATATTGTCAAAAACGGAACTAACTAAATTGTAAAACACTTGTTTTTACTTTCTCCAACTCCAGAGAAAGCTCAAGTGCAGTGAATTTAAGTGAATTGTAAACGCCACGGACGGTAAATACTCGTATACTAGGAATATACTTCTCAGAGCAATATATCTATCTATCACCTCTTGAATAGAAATAATTCTTAGTCAACAATTATCTAATAAATAGCAGAGGAAAACTTGTTCCGAAGTTATTGACGACAATGAATACCTACTATGACATATTGATAGTTGCGATATGTTTATACAGCTGTGTACATACACACTTACATAAGTGTGATAGAAAATTTATAAAATGATACTACATTTTCATCAAGTGACGTAGAAAATTTCACCACTCGTTATTAAGTCGGAGCAGAGTCCAATAGACAGATTATGGGTCTTAATGATAAATTAAAAATACCTGCAACGTGAGTACCTACTCACACTTTTCAATCAAATGAACGAATGAAAGTATCACGATAACTATTTATCTACCAAGGTCTTAAAATTTAAATTCGTTCGTTTTCATCACAGTGTGTTTACATAATTTATCAGTATTTTCTAAAATTTACATAAATCTTATGAAGTGAAAAATGCTCAACGTTTTATTTTGTCAACTTGATAATTACATAAATCTGTATGGCGAAATAACTTTCACCTAAATTCGTTGCTTTGTTACTATACAGCGACCAAATAACATCTTTAATGTACAAGTAAATACAATAAATTCCTTAAACATTTCTATCGTAAGCTCGAACGAACCATATGAGTATCAATAACTGGATCAGACTTCTAAGATTCTATAATTTTAACCGCAATACCTTTACTAAAAATATCCGTTACTGGAACTACGACTAAACGTTGCGGCAGAAAATGTCCTTCAGCAGCTGTTCCCCCAGTTGAAAAATACAAAGATTCTTCAACCTGACAAATTGACATCGATAATTTTCGAACCGCACGACGCGGCGGAATAACTCGATAATTTGTGTTTGTTACGTTTTATTGAATGAAGCTAAAGAGTACACGATCGCCACTCGCTGCTATCAAAACAATCGTAGCACTCGAGATAACGTAGATCGAAGAAAACTATGTCGCGACCTTGTAGCTCGCAGTTAGGAAATATTGATAACCCCGGCTGGAATCGAACCGAATATCGAGAGATTTGAGTGTTGCGCAATCGGAAAACATGATGAACGTAATCACTTGGCCATGTAGTGGACGACACACGAGTAGGAAGTTTGCATGGATACCAGAGCTTTGCGTTAATAGTCGACAAACAAGTGGACGGCCCACCTCCTAGTAATCATACGAAGTATCAATATTGTTACTGAGTCATTAATATTATTACTGGTATTATTTATCCGTGAAGCCCGCCTGGCTAGCTACCACGCTCCTGCTTGCGTTAGCCGCCACACGTCTCGTCGTGTTCTGGTGGGGGACCTGAGAGCGAATACATTATTGTTTAATACTTCTTCCTCGGTCAACAACACATAACTGACGACTTTGGTGTTACTCATGTCCACGGGCGACGGTGACCACTTTCCATCAAGTAATTCGTCTGCTCGTTTATCGGCTATTGACTTAAGAAAAAAAAGACGTCGCTCCAAAATAAGAAGGTAACTGTCATTTTACCAAGAATACAACATTGCAAGTCAACTCGTTAAAGTATTTTACATTTCATTCTAGAAGAATAATATTTAGCTGTAGTGGATGCTACTGCCACGCGTGGTCACCGTCGAAATTAACCTACAATAAGCGATTTGCGATTGCACCATCACCTGCTTCGTTGTTTAAAAGGGTACAACGCGAGTAGGGGAAATTTACTTGGATTCAAGGATAAAGCCCTTATACATCTTTACACACCAATAGACATATAATCAGCTGATAATACAATTACAATACGCATCGTTATCTTCGTCTTTAAGGTATACCTTGAAGTTTACCTAAACTGTGACACGTCTAAGTTTCATTTTTAAATCATACTAGTAGTTTTTACTAGAATTATGAATTTTAAATATATCTACTTCCAAAAAGAATAGCTCTGTTTAAATTAATTAATTACGTTTTTATATAGTTTTTTCCAATTTGTTCTTGTTAGATGATTGCGTCATATAAAAGTGGATTGATTGATAGTCTTACACTTTTAAATCAGCGTTTGGTAACCAAACTGATTCGTATTCAAACTACAAAACTACTAGTTACGGGTGCAATAATTTATTTATTTACACTTCATTGCATGAACGTAAACTGGTCTACTACACAAGGCTTACTCTATGTCTAAGGGCATTCTCTCCCAGTCAACGTATAGTGTAGGTGAGAAATTGTCGGCAGATAGCAACTAATAACAATACACACACATAAAAAAACACAATATATGTTCAGTTCTTAAGTTTTCGATAATCATAATAACATATCAAAGCTACCTATCGTTCACTGTATATATTAATATACAGCAGGCGTCCAAATTTAGGTAACCTACATTGGAAAGAGAGTTTTAACGTCTTGCGATAACTGTGTACTGTATATCTGGGGTTATCGCGCAATATTCGACCACCTATCTTATGGGCCTGAATCGGTACGGATAACGCCCCAAATAACTAGTGCGACAAATAAGTATTGGAATTTTACATTTTATGATATTGTGATGTGAATGAAAATGGCAAGTATGAATGACCTCATCCTCTAGATATGTTTATGTGGTGATGTCAAAGGTTGTCTTCAAACTAGCGAAACCCTGGGTGATAAATGTAATTGTGACTTACAGGAAATTACACCAGAGTAATGACTGACTGGTAGACAGATAAGGAGTTGGTGCACAAATCAAATACCGGGTATTTGTGCCTCTGACAGGTCTAACCTAATGTCGTGCAATTATATAACAGGACCATCAACTATACGTCCTTTACCTGCTGTAACCCTAATTAGTACTATTTAGACTGGATCTGAGCTCAATGTGTCTTATAATATCCTACTTCAGACCATCATACTACCTGTGCTCTTAAAGACGGATGCACTCTATACAAGATTTTTTGTATATTGTAATTTATCAAAACTGCAAATAGGAATGTAGTCATACCGTAGTTACGTCACTGCATCTTTTTCATAACTAGTTGCCACCGTCTATATTCATATCAACTTTTAAAAATGCGCTGCTGATTATAAAGTTCCTCTTATTGGCAGTATTCCTATGTAAGAACGAATTTTTATATATGTTAACGATTTATCATTTGCAAAGGCAGACCACGTTGCTCGAAAAATCGACAAAAGTCTTTGAAACAACAACCCGCTATTGATTACAAGACCAAGTTCTTTAAAGTAAAAGACATATCTTAAGTCGACGAAGTAATTATAAAATAGCAGGGTTGATTTTTTTATGGATTTTACCAGATGATGAATGAAGTTAATTTGAAGTTAGTCACCAACTTATGATGACTCAGTTGCGATTTAAGATGTATAGTATATAAAATAATGACAATCACAGTGTTCCGGGAAACGATAAAGTCACTTAACGGATGTAATGGAATTGCGACGGTGCCTTCGAGATTTTCAAATTTTTAGATTTTTTTTTAACTTCAAACACAACAGATTATATCAAAACGGATCTAAACAATCAAAATCCACCAAGAACTTTCTAATTAAATGTTTTCTTGTACATCATCTGACGAGCTATATGCGTCATTTAGATTTCATAAAATTAAGTACTAAATTTCACCATGAACAAATAACGGGTAGTGAGTTAAGAATTATTTAAGTACACAATAAGAATAAGAAAACCGTTTAGATTTGATGGTCAGACATAGCGAAAACTCAAAAAAATAATATAACAACAAGTTTGGTCCTACTATTAACCTAATTATGTGTAATGAATCGAGACCAATCTCTCAAACAAACGTTCCTTTTACATAGGTATTAAAAACATGGTTCGAGACATACTAAATTAACAATACTCTTCTTCGTCTTCCTCCCGGTAAGTATGGTTTCCATGTTTTAAGTGTTTTCGGTGTCCTAGAACGACAATATGACGATGACTTTTTATGTTAATAGTGGTCACCGTCGCCAATGAATATCATCAAGACCAAAGATAACACTGATGCGTTGTCAGAAAGGAAATTAGAAAAAGGTAAGAAAGAAAGTACTTATTTTGTGTTACGGCTATAAAGAGATGACTGTAACCAGTCTCCATCATATACCTGATATGCTTATTAGCTGTTTATTACAAAATCATTATAATAGTCTGCAGTAATAATCATTATAATAGTATTTTCTACGAATAAGTTATCCTATACATCATAATCCTCTTTGTATAAGTAGTGTTCTCGATAACTCTGTACACATCTTCATCATTCGTCTTTTCCATAACTCCTAAATGAACATAATCAGGTACACATAAAAATACCCTTTCACATAAACATCATTCTCTCGCGACGTTTGTACTTGTATTGTACGGAATGATCCTAAAAAACAGATATGATTCAGTTTTGTTATTATGGAAATGTTGGATCGGTTGAGTCACTTACGTCATTGTATGAGTCAATATATCTAACAACGCTTTTCACACATGCATCATTTGCGCACGAGCCATTGTTGGATTGGGAAGTTTCAAGAAAGATTTCAAACTTATCGTTACCATCTCCCCGATCAAATCATATCATTTGAATTAATGAAGTCAGTGAGTAGAATTTTTTAAATATATTGTATAAAAACTAACCCATGAGTAGCGTGGCTACCTGATAGTATGTGGTCACCGCTTTCCATGAACATTAATAATAAAAAAGACATCACTGATGTTGATAAAGAAGACAGCATAGCGCCGGAAGAAACTTGAAATGAAACAAATGGCACGTTATTTAATTTTACAAGAGAAATAGTGTTTTAATATTCCTGTCAAGTTAAGCGATTGTATTCAATATTTCACTAACAGATAGAAGAATATTTAATTCTTAATTTAATTCAATCTTTCTTGTTACATCCAGCAAAGTCAGTATTGGACAAGTCTTTTGATAGCAATTAAGTACCATAAAATTAATCTTGTGTTTATCCTGTTAGTCTGATACAGAATAAATACTACAGTAACCAGCGCTTATACATACAAAAATTATTAAAAATAGTACAATAATCTCGCGATTTACATCCTGCAAAACTAGTACTGAAAATACACGTCTTTGGTAGCAAACAAATATAGAAGGATTCACCTCGTGTTATTCCTGTCACGCTGATACAGATAGATACGACAGTCACAGTCTGTGTGGTACGTACTCTGGACGCTGTGACGGCCACGTGCGGCTCGGTGTGATATTCAATACATTCGCCTGATGTTTCTAGGGTTACGTAACGTAATGCCAACTTTCAATGTCGCCGGCCGCTGCGCATGCGTTTCATACCATCCTCTTCATAGCTAACCAAATGAATAATCGTGTCAGCTGGTGTTAGAATGTTAAAGTTTACTGTCTTATTGGACACCCTATTTTTCTTAAACTTATAGTCAATAGCAACTTAATAGGATCCATTTACTCGTATTTTTAGGTCATGTCTTCTATAAGTTGAGAGGTAAGGTTATCATGATGTAATTCCCCATCATGAATATGTGCACATTCGATGTATGTATTACAAATACAGTATTAAGAATTTATTTCTTCAAATTATACAAACATAAACAAACAACTTCAATTTTACAAGTGATGGTACATATAAAATCTTCACTTCATGCAGCAAGTAAACTACATAGAAGCACAAATATAAAGTGTTTATAATAACTTATATATTTAATAGTATATAAAAAAATATTTTTATTACCATAATATTAAGTAGTCAATATGATGAAAAGTAGGTGAGTGAATGAGTCAAATTACGCAAGAGTCACGTCGGCTCTTACACGCCACTTCGCGTCACTTTCTCTAACCTTTGTGTATACGAAATGAAAATTGAATACCTAAATGCCAATTAGACGTAATAATATTGTGTCCGCACGCTTTATAATGTCATAACACCGTTTATCAAAAGAATGAAGAGTCGGACTACTGGACCGAGAGTGGTTATCAACACGGACATCGTATACATTTACGCCATTGTCGCTGATGTGTTGCTGACCTAAAACGAAACAATGGACCCGCTTTGAAAGACTAACATTATGGAAAAACATCAAAGAATAATCGTTTTGTCGGTAGAAGTAAGTTTTATATACACTTTATTGATGACAAACTCGCGATAAAAGTTCAATGGTGAGTCTTGTGCTACAGAATCAGGACGACGAAGAGGATAAACGACCTCGGGGCAGATTACTTACATACCAGACAGACGATATTAAAAATATCACAAGTTGTTCTGTTTTCCTACGTCCTCGCCATTCGAACAACAGAAGACAATGGAAAACCACTGCCAGACCTGCAGCAATTATGGTCAGCTGTCAACCTGTAGCATCGATTTAAGATCACGACCTATTTTTTATAAGAGCGAAAGACTGAAATCGCACGTGCTACTTAATTACCTTGGATTTTGTCCCTAATTTTACATATAAATAAATATATTAAACTATTGCCATACAAATAACTGCAAACTGAAACAATCTAATAATGCTTCATCACAAATGGGGAAGAAGGATAAAATTTTAATGGATATTTTTCAACGGTACATCGAGAGCGGCATGTGCAATTACATTTCTCAGCATAAACTTAGCCACTTTATCTAATAATATCAAGATGAAACACCACACATAGAACTGTCTCCTACGTCATCAGCCAGAGGTATGAACCATGTTCATAAGTTTTTATAAATCGGCTGCGAATCACTCATGCCTGGGCAATGTGGAACCTAACCTAGTAAACTAGATACAGTGACACATTTATTCGTAGTCGTTATCAAACTTCAATGAGAACGGATGAGAATGCAGCGATACGGGGATACAGTGAAATAGGTTGACGATAGAATAATTACTGCATTGAGATTCTAGTAACCTAATTAGATTAGAATAGGGGTTATGATGTTAAGAAGTACACAAATAACAAGTAAATAGTCTATTACTTTTTTTTTATTTCCAATCGATAATCCTTTTTTAAGGTCAGCGGTTTCCAATAAACTTAAAACACACAGATAAATACTACACTCGAACACCGATCTGGAGCACGCCACAGGTCTTCATAATTCAGGCCACATTTGTGACAATTTCACCTGATATGTTCAAATACTCGAAAACATATTAGACTCAAAAATAGCTATAGATCACTAGCTGAAATGATCTGCCTTTCAATGACGAAAGTTGAATGTGATTATGAAAGATTCTCCCTTTCCTGACAGATGAATTATAAAAGACCAACGAACCGCTCACTTTGGAATGTATCGCTATTGCCATAGCTCTTAATAACGTTCACTTTACTTCTTCAGGAGCTCCTAGAATTCGCACAAAGAGACAAGTATAACATGTAAGAGGCTCCTCCCGTACGTTGTTCAAGCTAACCATGAGAAACAACGAACTCGGCGCAAATGAGACTACAGCAAACGGTCCTTCTATTGGAGATTGCATATTAACGCTCTGCAACACGCAGTTTAATCTTGAAAATACACGTGTGTTAGAACTTTTACCTATCCGACTAGCTGAATATTTAGGATATATCTATTTGACATCTATTCCGTGAAATAGAAAACTTTAAGATGATCCTTCTGTTTAGTATCGGCAGACAACAGATAGTGACAGGCCTTCGGCCAGCACATGGACTTTGACGCTCGGATCACCTGCTTAACGCACTGGAATGAAGAAACCAATACCATATATTAGGTAATAAACGGCTCGATTGTTCCTGACAGTCAAGTGATAGTCCTGTTTAATACATGGCACGGTTATCATGGAAATTATGGTGGCAACATAAACATCTGTTTGCAATGCGAAAAAAAGATTCTTATGTGAGCCGGGTGCTATCCCAAGGTATAATAATTTACATACAATCAAAGCATCTAACAGTTACCTTGATCTGTTGCTTGAATCCGGATCTAATGAGACTAATAATTCATTTCCTGTTCACACACTATAACTTAAACGCCGCCTGCTGTTAGTGCAAATTATGATTCTGTTAACGAACAGACCACTGATGAACCACAAGATTTTTGAATGATAATGACGAATCTGACTTCAATCGCTAGAGACATCGCCACATACTGTTGACTGAAACTGAACACTGAAAAATATCACGCTCCCATAATTTCCATAATTCCCATAAATCTACATTCTGATAGACCCAAGTTCTAATTAACTTAGTTATCACCTGCTTTATGAGGGATAGTAAATACAAATAAAGGATAGAACAAATTTTCTTATGCACCCGAGTGGTATCCAGGATATTTTTAAAATTACATAAACCTGCAATTTCCCAACCACGTGGATCTTCACCCCTAACATTTTGAGATAATGTGAATTTATGCGTTTGTCACTTATCTCTGTAAATAGATACTTTGTTTTTAATGACCACAAGTAACAAATTTTCATGAATACTTTTGTACTCGGAAGTTTGTCTAACCTAATTGCTTTCTTCAGACAGTCATTAACAAATTAAGCTTTGTCAAAGGATTTTTTCGCGCGACATAAGAACTTCTGAGAATTGGTTTAGCCACTTGTCCGTCAAGAAGCAGCGTAATTAAGTAAATCTTATCTAGCCTAGTTTAGTCTAGACCTCTAATAGATAAGTGAATTTTTTTATGTAACTAGTCGACAAAAGAGCCACCTGATCGTAAGTGGTCACTATCGTGGACTTCAGCAACACCGCAAGCATCACCGAACAGACCGTTACAGACCGAAAAGGAAGCGGGGAACCCGCATTGTTACTGGCTGTCCGACACTGAGCCCGAAATACATATGCAACATTTCACAGTCGATTTTAGGAGGAGGGTGGTGCTAGCCAGTTGCGTAAAACCCTACCACCAGCAATTACTGTCGGAATTAGGCTGGGTGGTACAGAATCCAGTGAGCTTCAACAGGAGGGACCGTCCACCTTGACCTTGTTGTTGTTGTTGAGAGGACCACGTGCAGAAGAGATTGGCTTGGGCTCAAAAGGAAAATATTATTTTAAAAGTAACAACCACCATTCATTCAACAAACAGACAAGTAAAATAGAACGTTTTTTTTAAGTGTCGCTTGCTCCAACACTCTTCTCCTTCACGACAGAATAATTGTGCTGCAGTCTTTATTTAAGCTTCCTTCGAATAACCTTCCATCTAAATCCTTAGGAGTCTTCATTCCTTGACATTGCTGCGTCACGTTCGATGTGGATTATGCAGCGAACCGCAAGGAGGAGCATCGGCCTGGCGGCGCGGGAGTGGCGGGATGTGACCTTGGAACGCGCGTGAAGTGAATCACTGCAGCGAAAGTGGGAGAAATGTGCCGCGCCCCGCGCACGCCGCTCACTTTTACTTTCCAGCGTGGCGCAACCGACGACGGCGCCGCTGCGCCACTCGCCCGGCGCCCGCGGCCCGCAGCGCCGTCGCGCCGACGCCTTCTCGCGCTCCCGTGACTGTGCCCGGATTACAGTGAACAGTGCTCCAATCCTGGATTCAGTTTGAGTGATACTCGCGGCGAAAGTCGAAACCGGGTCGGCGATAAACGTTGTGCAACGCCGCGCGGAACTCGCGCGCGGCCTCGCACTCTCCCGCAGGAAGCGTGTCGCAAGCGGGGAAGTGGCGCAAGCGCCAGGAAGCCGCGCGCGCTCCTGCGCGCACTTACACCCTGGATTGCTCCGACGACACCGCCGGAGCCTCATCTAACATTGTCCCTTGGTAAGAATCTAGATACAGAACTTGCCTTTTTAGTAGCTGATGCTCCAAAATATCCTATTGTAGATTAGAGTGATTATGGAATGTTATAACGAAACATCCTTGCGCGGCATAATCTAAGCGTTAGAGATATCTTAGTGAAGGGGAGCCGAGAACGGCACCGACACACTCAGACCGCTACAATTGGCGTCACCGGCGACTGAACTTCGGCTCGAGTGTCGGAAACGCAACAAATAAAGAAGTGAAATATCCAAGGACAATACAACTTTCAAGTGATTTCGCGCGCGGCCGACAATAAAAACTTCGTAACGCGCCTGCGCAACCTCACGGTCTCACTTTCGACGTCTACGCCGCGAGCCTCGCTCTACGAGCGCCACTTTCAATGCTATTACAAAACGCGGCATGTCGAATTTTCTTTAAATATTCTGATCGTATTAACTATCGTTTAATGTTCATTAATGAGCGAAAGCGATTCCGTAATAACGACCATTATATTCGAGAATCTAACGATGTTGTAGTGTGGAATAGTCATTGTAATCGTAACGTGTCCACTGTCGATGATTATTTTGCATCTCTACGATACCTTGCAGTCTCCGTGACCACAAGTTTGCTGTCATTGAGTTAGTGCCATTAAAAACAGCACGTTTCAAGCAACTGTCATCATTAAGTAGAACTGAAAGGAACACAGCCCAAGGCCAGTTGGATAACGAATTTTCGTTTAATATTAATAAATGGCAGCCACGGTCGATCGTGACGGATTCAATGGTAGATGCGGATGCATTGGTCTGAGATTTGATTGCCTCGCTCGAAAACACTTTCACGCGAGTACATAATTGAGATGATCGAAACCAATCAGATTAAGGTATGGACAGATATCGATGATATAATAGTCAGTTCTTCACGAAATTACTGTAAAAGATTAATTTTTATAACGTTCAATTCAATAGTTCGGTTCAATCAGCAAGCTATTTCATTATTTCAAATAAGCATTTTGAAGTTACGCTTTATTGTATGATCTGCAATTACCGATCTATTATACATTAACATTAGCCTTATAAATATTATGGTTTTCATTACAAAACGCCAAACGCCATTGAAATGGTATCAATTGCGCAACACTACTTTCTATTTCAAACGATGCAAGTGGGCGGGTCTTTAAACGTACTGATTAAGGTTTACGATAACGATCGTGATTTAGTAGTGACAAAAGTACAATACATACATTTATTCTTTTCAACTTTCACTCGGAGAAATGCTCACGCGAAAGTTCTCGTCTGGTCGGAGTGCGCAATTTATCTCAAGGATGACTTCAGCCTGACAGCATATCGATGCAAAAAAACAGAGAATTTGACACTTCTATCTCAGAAGAATATTTTAAAGATTTTCTCCATCACTGCCATTAGCATGTTGAAGTATAAAAGTTGTTTTAGACTGTTATTTTTGGAGTCGGAGACATATCAAAGACATTTCCTCTGAAACCTTTGATATCAAATTTCAATGTCTATCAAGTTTCAGTTAGCCATACCAGATTGACATTTAAGTGTTTATAATCGGAGAATATTTTCAGCTAAGTTGCGACTGTAGTTGCGACATCCTATTGCTAAGCCATTACCTATTGTTTGAAGCAACTTTTACAAACAATTGATAATAAATATTGCTCAGCAAGTACAAATCATTATCCGTTACATTAAAGTCCCAGAAGTCTATTGTACATTCTTCTATTACTCTAGTGTGGTTCACATGGTAATTGAGTAATATAGTTATATACTCACGAGTCATATTATAAAGTGAATGAGTAACGTAGAAAAATTTCAGCTTTTTATTAGTTTAGTCATTATCATTACCGAATTGCGCAACCTTTACCAACCTTACCACCTTGTCAAGTGAGACATTGAGACTACTAAAGGAGAAGAATCTTCCATTTTGTTTCTCAAACATCAGTTTCACTCATTTTAGTTCTCTTTATTATATTAACCATCATGTAATTAATTTAAAATAAAGAATTATTATCATTATTATCTTGAGATGACTCTTCTTAACACTAAATATTATATTTTTGTGTAGAACAATTTATGTCAAAATAAATATTAGGATATTTGGAACACTGTCACCTTAAGAACGAAATACAAGAACAAAAGTGGCCATATAAAGTAGTCTTAATAACTCACTTCTTTGACATTATAAATAAGGCCACATTCCTATTTTATAAATCCGTTCTGATAATTTTACGTCTAAAAAATGACACATATAAAAATTGTATGCTTATCAAACACAGCATTCATAATTTTCATTCATAATTCTCCATCTAGAGCTAGAGATATCTTAATGATAATAAACTAATGAAGTAGTTCTGATTGTTTTCGTGCGTATGTTAATTCGCTTTTGAGACCTGGGAGCAAAAATATTTCGTAAACGCAGCAATGGTTACGGTTTATGGGAATTTTATGATGTTTCAATGATTTCATGCGCGAGACAAAAGTATTGTTTCAGCGTAATGAATCGAGAACCTAGATTACGTTAAGTAGATTGTATATTATATTTCTTGTGATGCTAACTATACCTCTATTTGTTTAATATTAATGAGAAAATCTTATTTATGATAAACCTAATGAATGAAACATTAAATTGAATATTCCATAATTTTATGGAAGAGTACGTTTTAAGAATTACGCTTAAACCTACTTAAATCGGGTAAGATTAGATTTCATTTCAAACTTTGTGCTTTATGAACTGGCTTTCCCTGCGCATTGATAAAGAAGGCAATTAGGAATAAAATATTGTCGTAAATATAAATTGTTCAATATAGTTATGATCTGGTAAAAGAAAGTTAAACACTATTGTGAATTTCTGTTGAGAACTTTCTTTCTTCAGTCTATGTTTGATATAACATAAGTGAAGGGGAAATGTTATTACTCATTTCTTTGTTGAAATTTCCACATGGATTAGGGATTCTTGTTAAGACTTGGATTAATGTCGGTAGATTTATCGTGATAAACAATTGTGAGCTGTACCAATTTCTTCATATTTCGGTGAAATCATACAGTGATTCATTTATCAGCCGGTGGTCGGCGATTTACACAAGCTGATTGTGCGAAGAACTTCTATGCAGCAGTCGGAAGTGTTTAGTAAATAATGTTTTTGCTGATTTAATTGTTTACTTCGAATGCCAGGTATATGCCTAAGTTCTAGATCTAGAAAACTGATTATATTGCAATTTTGATATTGACCTAAAACTTTTTGACAAATGTAATGACAATACAATAAACGTGTGACATACGTTTATTTCATACGCAGATTGTGACACTTTACGTTCCCTTAGTTATAATACGTAGATGTATAAAGCAGAAACTATTAATTTATGTAAACGAATTAGATCAACTTTATATGTACATTTTTTTGGTTATAATTAACGAGCACGTTAGCCAGATTCGCTATCTTTTCAACTTTCACTGGTTATACGTAACTACGTCTCCATCCCAACTACGCGTTCAAGATATTGAAGTGTGTATTTATGTGACCTGTCTCACTGTATACAACAGATGATGACGAACGTTCGACAGCCAAACGAAGATAAATAAATCAACGAGGCTTTAATAGAGTTGTTTCGGATAATACAGCCTTGCGTCGCTGAATTAAAGACATGAGAACAGCATAACAATATAAGATAATTTAAGAATGAATTAATTGAGAAGCATAATCTTGTGAAGCTCCAGATTTTTATTATTTTTGTGTGAATAAAAAGTTACTATTTGTTTTCGACCTTAACGTCATCTAAAGGCTAAAGTCTAGGTCAATGTGGCTGAAGACGCATCCTTATGCTAACATTATTTGTATCAAGTCAACGTACAAATGTGTAACAGAACTCAATAAACCATTGTCCGGTGACGAATGAAAGGCCAGTTGCTAATAAGATAAATAGAGCGTTGAGCTATGACGGCTTACTATTAATTACTTATATACAACTCTTTATAGTCACTCACAGTGATCGGGTACGATTATTCAAGGTGAAATATCAATTACGTTTTTTATATGGAAGCAGCTAGCTCATAGCCCACCTGGTATCATGGTTGACTACTGCAAAGATAGATGTTACTAGCTAGTCTCAAACAAAACTTCCTTCGTTTTGAGATAACAAGAAGGTGCTGAGACATTTTCGGATAATTAATTAAACATAAGCTGTTAGGAAAACGAATTGCCATCTTCACGGTGAATTAACAGATGTGGAAGACAGGTGATGGTCCTGTCCTGGTAAATATGACTACCTATGAGTTGCATATTATTATGACAAACGATCAGACAGACCACCTGATGGTTAGTGGTCTCAGACGTCCGTGCACATCTGGAATACCAAAGATATTACGGACGCGTTGCTGGCCAAGATGCTAATGAAAACCTCTCCGACACTTCGACACTGTATATAAGAAGGTTATTAAAAAACTACAACTATTATGAAGAATAAAGTCCAGCGCTATCCAAAAGGAGAACCCGTTCTTCTTCCAACATACAATCGTATACCTTGACAGGAATTCATTAACAATATGACAAATTGTCTACGTGGGAATAGGTCGCTTACTTCCAAGAGTTTGAATACTAATATTTTTAAATTGAAGTTTGGAAACAAGGTGCAATTAGCCAGATTCTCACAGAGGCGATTGTTGGCTAATTTATGTAAGTGAGCCTAAAGATATTTGCAGTTATCCAACCGCTGTAGACAATGCGCGAGGAAATGAAAGTGAAATGGCGTTACGTTATCAAAACGGAACGAGTTGTTCAGGTCGTATGCGTTTTATAACGAGAATAGCTTATGGTTCTATGTATGAGGATGGTGGTATATTTAATTCACGTTTAAATAAAATTGCACCTTGTCAATAAAATCAATTCAGCAATTACTATTTAGTAATAATAACCAAACAATATTTGTCAACATGATTCAAGATTCTACTCATCTACACCGAATTTTAAATTCTATATCATTACTGTGATTTACCTTTGTCAAAATTATATATGTACATAAATACTTTTGCTACTTTTGAAATACAAGTATTGGTCCTGATTTGTAAAATAAGTTTATTGTGATACCCTTTATTTAAACTTTTAAATTATTTTTGATCCATTTTAAAATGTAGTTGTCCGTTACCTATACGTATTGTTATGGATACAAGTGGAACATATATACCAGCCCATAGTCTGGGGGTCTATTGTGTATATTATCATCCATACTCATACTACTTATACTTAACATTTTTTTAATTACCTGTAATGTATTTTTAGATTGCATACAATCACACTGGCGCTGTCAATAGTACCAATAATATTCGTGGTTTAACTATAGACTGTATCATTAAAATACACAACCTATCGTTTCTTTTGGAATTCACTTACCTCATAATATTTTTTGTTACTTATTATTCTATTGTCATTTAGAAATATTTCATAATAAATATTTCTTCATTATAATTGAACGCACTTTCGAATTCGGAACAATAAATAGCTCTCACATTTCAACAGATGAAAACGGAATTGAGTAGCACAAATATAAAGAACAGACTATAAATAATCCAAGATTTTATAAATGTTTTTAAAACTCATTTGAAATATAATACTTATTATATTAAAAAGGCCTTTTCGTCAAAGACTATACTCTGCTCTGTTCTGTGTCCTTTTCTTTGTCGATGTAATAGTATGTTGCTTATATGTACTGTAGGTATTTTTCATTTTTAATTATCTCACTTTTCTACGTACTTACTAAATCTTAATAATACATCTGACTCATTATTCCGAATTCCATACAGAGACTTCGTTTTATGACGAGAATATTTGTTGTGTCCCATATTGTATTTACAAATATTCTTCAAAATATCAATGCCCTAAAAATATTATTGACGTGCACGTGACACAAAAATCGTTTCAATCTTGACCTACTTATTTGCCGTTATGGTGATATAGTTACCAAAAAGAAATGATTGAACTAAGCAGTACTTTTACCTGAATTGACATCAATGTTTAAATTTAAAAGGCTTATGTATTGATCATTAATTATATATTAATTTGAGGAGAGGTAATTTCCGTATCTGATAACTTCGGCTTCATATACACTGCTTCCACTACTATATATGTATTTTGGGTTAACTCATATGGACTAGCAACATTCGCGAATGAGACGTGCCATCTTCGTCATCAATAGTATATATCTATGGCCGAAAATTTTTAAGTAACTTACAGAAGTCCATATGCCGAAATTCATAGCAAATGTGCCACCTACCCATTTACTAGTTTGGTACAAAGCTAATATATATAATTTTATCATGTACCAAAAATATATATACTTAAACGTTTGGTAAATGTGAAATGTTATTTCATTGTGGAAAAAAGAACAATTATCAGGACTGTTTACAGAGTTTATTATGTCCTAATATTTGTAATCAGGAGCTTCTATTCCTTGCGCAATTCACCGACCTCCCTTGAAACGTGTCAAAGTTGTTCCACCATTATCAACTTTCATTGCATCATCGGTGCCATCCACAATACTCATCGGTTGACCAGTCAGCGCTGGAAAAACAATAAAGATATCTGCTTTAGTCATTAGCCTCTCAACTAGATAAATAACTGTTTTTCGTGCTGTATTTGCACTAGAGATGTTATGGATATCACATTCGGTATATGAATACGGATATACGAATAATATTTACAGGTTCTCTTACAGTTACGGATATGAAGTGATTTTGTGCTTGTAAAAAAAATTATATAGTATTTACAATGTAACTAAAATCAATAAATATCTTATATGGATGCTTTATTGCAGTTTTACTACACGTGAAATTATTCTTTCAAGGCATTTCTACGTGTAACTAGTTGACGGACTTGCGCTATTGAGAATGTACAGTAAACTTATTCTATTGTGGTTAACTATAAATTATTATATTATTTGCATATTCTGCATTGGTCGTGGAATGCTCATTTGTAAATTTTCGTTGGAAATTAAAAACAACGCAACAATTATATTTTTGCGTCGCTTAATATTGCACACACGTTGCGGTATCAAAAGTAACCTAATTAATGCTAAAATAAAAATAAAAAACTAGTTTTTGTTTTGTATTACTCTCGAATTATTTCAATTCCATAAAAATCAACGATAAAAAGTGAATAATCGATTTTAGTAGCGATTCGGTTTCAGTCATTTACGCACAAAATTTTCCAGCAGGATTTTCTCCGCAGCGAATATCACTAACTGCAACCAGCGGGAATATAAATGGAATCATCGTTTAATAAGTACCGTCAAGTAGGTAACAGCGGCGTAGGCGACGGCGGTACCTATTGCAACTCCAAGGTCTTTCCTAGTGGAAGAGAACGGAGTTTCCTGCGGCCGCCTATCTCTGCGCACACCGACACTTGCACGTGCACGCACACGCGCCCACGTGTCGCTATTCTTTGTGCTCATTCTTTCCTAGCTACCGTTGCGAGCCCATCTTCTTTTTGTGCCGTCCGGCTGCGTTTGAGGTTCGAGCCTGCGTTCGTTTCGTTATATAGGCGTCGGGCGATGCGCGCGCCGCGCAGTTACTGTGTCACTGGAGCCGGCGCGAGAGGTGGCCTGCAAGGACCGTACCCCGCCGCCAACCTTTTTTTCTGTGCGTGCGATGTTTTCACTTTCGTCATTTTGACCGGGCCAGTTTGAATTGACGTCGCTCGCGCACGGACGTGCCTAAGATCGGACGTTGTGATAATCCTGTGATCGCTGGTGCTTCGGATTGTTGTTGTTTTCGTATCGTAAGTTTTTGTGAGAGAAATGGCTGTGATGCAGTGCTAATATGTTCGACAGTAACCTTCTTCTGAATTTATACAATGAGATTGCGAGTAGAAGTGCACTACAGTTGGCAAGGTGAGCTAAAGTTTTGTTTACTTTTGATTTTTGTTTGGTGTCGCAGGAGTGGGTGGTAGTGTCGGCCCGGACGGTCGGTGCAACCTTGTGTCTAATGAACGCACTATTCGTCGCTTCATCCGCCTCTCGCCTTCGACTCTGAGCCGCTCGGTGGAGAGGTTAATAGGTTCACATTAGATGGTGGTTTGCGAAATCGACTGAGCTCAGCGCATGAAATGCGCCCGCGGCGGTTTTCCACGTATAGTTTCGCGCGCAATTGATACACGAAATTACGAATAAGTACGTTAACCAACTTAATAATACTACTGATAATATTAAATGATATCGGAATAAAAATGTACGAATGACCCACATTTTAAGGTCATTTATATAATATCTATTTATAGAAGTAATTTATCAAAGTCAATAGGCGGTTACGAGATTTTTTTTGGAATTCTTGTGAAAACGCAAAATTATCGTTATTTACTCAAATAGATGAAATGTGCAAAGTAGACTTGCTAACTATAATATTATAATTGAAACAAGATTGAATTCTTGTTCATTTCAAGCGGTCATTGAATT
>DWPT01001148.1:0-19763 GCA_018251895.1 Agathymus mariae mariae
CGCTGTAGGATTCCCTGTGTTCCGGGTGGAATCGACATACACAAATATGATATCACAAACACCCGTGACCCGAGAACAAAATATTTATCTGTCACATAAATGTCTGCCGCGACCGTGAATCGAACCCGAGACCCCGCGCTCGGCAGACAGGGTCACTACCAACTGAGTTATGAGCTATAATACCTATTTGGTTTGTAGTCGCAAAATGTTAAAGTTGACATTTATGTATTTTTGTTCATAAAGTAAGTTTACGTATGTTAGTGAACTTTGATTCTAGAACTCTGAGCAATAGCATTCAATTATAGTTGTTTACCGTTCTAACGAATGGTACGGGGTTTTCTTACGTAAACAACTAGAAATATCCTGCGTCTTGTTACTACGTATACTTAATAATATACTACATATATTGTAGTTCATTAATTAAACCCAATGTTAAGCCTTTACATTAATATTTACGAAACTGTATAAGTAGTACCCATTAAATATATTGAAATTAAAAGTAATGATATTTGTCAATTTATACATTTAAAGCAGCAGTAATAGTTCAGTGGCTTGAACGTCGGTCTCCCACACAGAAGACTCGAATTCGAATCTGGTACGCACCTCTAATTCAAACTATGTGATTATTTCAAATTGTTTATCACTGCCCCCCACAAGTGAATTTAGTGTCATTCACAGGTGAAGGAAACCTGCACACCTGGGAGTACTCCTTAGTGTTCTCATAGGCATGTGAAGTCTGCCAACCAGCACTTGGATAGCGTGACGGACTGTGGCCTTACTTTATTTCATTGCGATACCCGAGCAGCAGTGGGATAATTATGGCTTGTAATGATGATGATGACATTTGAAGTTCATATCGGGCAGACATTTATGTGACAGATAAATGTTTGTTCTCGGGTCATGGGTGTTTGTGGTGTCATATTTGTGTATGTCCATGTCATCCGCAACACAGGAAATCCTAGTGGCGGGGGTGTGAGTGCTTAAAAAAATTTGTTTTTACCATAATTCAAATAACTGGATTCAGTGTTTTTTTTTTATACTATTTTCGCGAAGTCACCTCCATTACGGTTATGCTCAGAAAAAAAAAATACTTAGAAGATTGATATTTCGTGTAAGTTGTATTTTTAAAAACTATAGTAAAATTATAAACTCTACATTTATATGGTTACCATGTATTATTTTAATGTCCGTAAAAATTAAAAATTAAGTATGTTATTTATAATGTATTATAGTTATAAGCCTGGAAGTGGATAGTTTCTTCCTCGTAAATAAATAATCCTACATTCCTACATATAAAAAAAGCTCAGTCAGTTGCAAAGCGCCAACAACTTACTCGTTTCAGATAATATATTCGCTCAACGTTTTCTCATAAAGAAGGGAGATTCCAAAAAGATATAAATTACCGTATTAAATATTGATTTTGTAAACATGTGGGTGGGTACCTTGCTTGTAGATTAAGGCTGTGATATTAATGTCAGAGAAGCAGTTCTACTGGTATTAACGTTTATAAAGGAGTATACGAACCACCATGTACCACCAGTACATGGTGTGGATCGCTAATAACACGCAAGGTATGATACACGTACCGTTGGAGAAAACGAAGTGGGCACCAGCTTATTACTGGCCATTGCACCCGAAAGAAGCCAAAAATATTGCCCAGTTCATGTTATGTTTCTCCAGGTAAATAAAATCCATCCTGCTGTAATATCCTCAGGATTCAACCTGGGGCTACAGAGCTCAGTGACCTCCAAGAAGATAGATGCGGGCAACTATCTCGTCATTTGGTTTAGGGTGCATTACGAGAAGGGAAGCTAGCTTAAACTCAAGGTGTGTTGCATCCCATAATTTACAACCACACCTTAAATGACTGTTCGTAGTTTTAAAACAAAGAAGTGCATATCAAACGTTTTATTAACTTCATGTCTGGCCTTAAACTATCAGAGATCCTCTAGAAACCAGGTCTAATTACAGTAATAATTGAGGAGGCCTACAATGGTTCTTATCGCACCGATTTGGCGGATTAGTGGAGAGTTTAATACCTAATCCATGTGTTAGAAGTTCTTGCGCCACCCAAAGACGTCCAAAATGAAACGATTGAATTGTTAATGGACTATGTGTTCTCTAGCTGTTCTGTTATCTAACATTTAAGAAATGCCCGCAATATAGTAAAAGTTTTATATGTAGTACTGATTTTTTTCTTAACATTGGTTTCCTAAAACATGGTGGCTTAAAAAAATACAGGTTTTTTATGAAAGTATCAGCGAAATAACTATAGATTTCGCTAAGCTATAGATTACCACTGATTTATATATGAAATTAAACAAATAAGAGAATATAAAGAAAAATTAAAAATAATACCTCATCGGATTTCAAATATTCTTATTTAGACTGAGCCTTATGAATGTACAATTTGATGATTAGCTAGCTTTGCAAATTGTAGAGATATTGATAATTTTATTTTACATATATTTATTTTATGAAAAAATAGTTGCTTTAATTATAAAGTGTTTTATAAAGCCAAATGAAAATTTTCATAGTGTTTGTTTCAAATCTGCAGCTTTTCAAACTAATTTTCATCCCTTATTTTACGGCCTTGAGGGTTGATATTCCAAAAATGTTGAAACAGAACACATATTTCTTTATTTATAAAGAAAAGCTAAATACACTATTTCATAATGTTGGCTTCAATATCAGCCGATTCTCAAAACAAATTTCTACTGTTTTTTTAAAGTTATTGATTGAAAATTTAGGCATCAAGACATTTCACACATAAATCTTAATTAAGAAACAATTTTTGGAATTCTTCCATACTTCATTGGGCACAGCTGGAGAAAATTAATTAATTATTAACTCTTTAATGGCCTTTACGTACCTTGACTACTAAAGATCCATCTAAAATATGACACCTATGCCCTGGCGGTAATCAGACCTCAGACCATCTGTTCATGTACAGAACTCACCTACTGTGCGTCATAGTTCCTAACATTGTTTTGGATTACGTGTCAGTATTGCAAGGCAAAGGCTAAGACGGGCTCTATGTAGTTTGTCTATTTCTAAATATATTGATTGTTGTTGGCGATAAGCGACATCCTTGGAACAGCCCTAAATGGTATTGCAAGAATTTTAAATTTTCCTTGTTTGCTGCAATGGTCAATTGTAGTTGTGAATAATGTAGAGGTAAATAAATTAAATTACTAGGGGAATAATTATTAAATAATTAATTGGGTAAAAAATGTCTTTTTAATGTCTCTTTGTAGCATGTCTCTAAATTATTATTTTCTTACCCTATACGTCTAATAAATAATAATATAATAATAAAAATATAGTAGAATACTTGAATAATAATTCGTACTTAGATTACACATAATTAAAAATTTTTGAAGCTTCACTCATTTAAAGCACAGCCTCGCGGACTTTTTTTCTCATAGATCATTTTCAAAATTTAGCTGGTTCCGGTGGACCCCCTGTAGGTACATTTCTACCATATTCCCAAAATTCAACAAAAAATGTGAATATTAGATCTAACTATAGAAATTTGCGTTGCAGCCGAGTTCCAACCACGAATTAATAGTTTAAAAAAGAAGTGTGAATTGATTGGTATAAAACTAATTATTTAATTGTGCTGTGAGTGGATCTCAAAAAAATAAAGTTGGCCAATCAAAAAAGTGATTCCATCCAACTTTACATTTACGCACAGCACAAGGAACCATTTCTCACTTATTTCATTTGAAAACTCCCCATTTGGAGGTGTAAAAATAAAAAGAAAAATAGTATATTTTTTGCGTTGTATTTGTAAAAATATGTAATTATTACACTATTAATTATTATTGTTCTCATATTGAACTCGTATTTCGTCCTTTTGCACGTCTCAACAAGCGTTGCGGACACGTTGTACTGAATATGGAATACGGAAATTTTTACAAGTAACAGTCGCCTGAGCTTCTTAAAATATTATCTGCCTACATTGATAGGTAAATTCAAGCAATATTTTAGTTTTTCAATATCGAAAGCAGATAAATTTTCGTCGACCCTCGCTTACGAATTGTGAACGCCCATTTTTTTTTGTCAAGCCAACTTAAACCCCTGTCAAGTCTCCCGTGGACCCCGGGGGGTCCACCTGAACTACTTTGGGAACTAAGGATTTAAAGCGATCGTATATCATGGTTTACTCGTAATATTTCAAACTTTTCTTTTAAAAAAGCTAAATTATTCGTTTTGACCCTTGAGAAAAATAGACTTTATAAAACAAAAGTTATTAAAGTTATAAAGCAATTATTATTAATTAAATTTATTCCTTAGTTAAAGTGTTTTTAAAGTTTCATTTTACAACTTTTCACATTCGTTTGTACGTTTAATATTTCGACTTGTGTTGTAAAATGCCGGTCCTAACGCCATTAGTGGCCCACCACGGTGGATCTAGTCCTAAGTTTTTATGCAGCCTAAAAGCCCTTGATCGGTATTATCGACTTTACGAGGACTTTGAAGTAAAAAATGCGATTAAAAAATTGACTGTCACTAGCAGTCACCTATTTAACTACCGCCTACGCTCAAAGATGCTTAATCCCAGTGGAAATACGTCATACACCCTCTGTATAATTGTATACCCCCTGTATACTCCCACCTGTATAATTACTTTTTTTCATACCTGATGCACAATTCAATTATCTTTTATAATAATCTTTTTTTTATATATTTTAATTAATCTCAATTATAGTTCTAAATTATTATTTTTTTTAATTCTAGCGTTTTAAAAATATATATAAAAAAGTACACAGTAAAAAAAAATATGGATTTTAATTTTCTTCCTCTGGTGTTTCAGCAATCAAGAATTTAAATCAGTCTTATATTTGGCAGTAAGGAGTTTTATGAGTTATAAACAAATTACTCAGACGTGAAAAGGAAAAGTTCTGAAAGATTTTTTATGTTAAGTATAAGGCTGGTTTTATTATTCCTTAATTATTTATTTCTTATTCTCTCGTTTAGACCAATGGAACAAGTAGCTGAGAACGATATAAAAAACATTATTATTTAGATTTTTAATTCCAAACATTTATTTCTATAGGTATCTTTCATAAAACTAAAGTTGTTACTGGATCAAATCTGTACATAAAGGGTTTTTTTGAAAATTTTAATGTAGGTAAGTTTTTTTACCAACATAGTTTAAAGACGTACATTATTTTTGGATTCTTATCAGTTTTATTAATATAACTAATTGACAAACGAGCAGACGAGCGATCCCATAAAGTGGTCACTGTCGCCCATGGACATCAGTAACACCACAAGAGCCATCGACGGGTTGCCGTCCAAAAACGAAGCGTCCCCGCTTATAACTGACTTTCCGATACTGCCACCGAAACATGTCGCGATCAATTGTTGTTTATTCCTTCCGCATTGTTTATTCCTCATGGCAAAACCTCTCAACTGATTTAAATGACACTCGGCATATTTACAATAAATAGTAGGTATCAAAATCTCAGATATTTTTTATTACGGGAAACAGATCTGTTCACCGCAGAATAGGAGCTTTTTTGTGTCTGCAGTATACATATAGTTAGTATGTTTCTTATTCATAGAACTTTAAAACCGACTCTGGAATCTATAAAATAGAGTGTGTATTCAAATTGTAAAACCTGGTAAGAAAGTACAATACTTTTTTCAGGTGTAGGTAATTTGTATACTTAAGAATAATCCCCCTCGTCCCTCAACTTCCCAAACAACGAGATCAACTCACTAATGCTCCCTAGATAACTCACTAAGCTAATCCTTAAAAATTGCATTCCTAAATCATATTATTTCAACTTTGAAAATAATTTTCGTCTCAATTGTAATTATTGTAATTTATTTGCATCACTTTTATAACTTCACTATTTTAGAGAGCCATTCAATGCTCATGTGACTCTCAAATCTGTCATACGAAAACGTATTTTTTTCTACACTATTTGATCCTTTTACTCTGTAACTCCTTTTCTATTAAAAATAAGTTTCTGGCAGCGTCATCCAGTTACTGTTGCTATATTACTTATTATTCACTTTGTCGGTAATTGACTTCAGGGGCCTCGAAAATATCCTATTCGATTATATATTATTATATTTATTTCAACTATTGATAAGTAATTTATGATTGGTTGATAAAACTGTAGCAAGATTTTCATTTTGTGCCAAATAGTGAAAACAGCGTCGTTTTATTGTCTCTACAGGCATTCTACAACGGTTACGAGCAGATTTTATCTTTTTATAAGTTTTTCATTGGCATTGGCCTTGACTTAATTAATTTCCGTCATAATTAGTCCAATAGAGTTGCTACAACTATACAAGAGTGGTACTAAATCATGAGTTGCTTCTTAATTGTGACAGCGCCTGTGTCCCGTATAATAAAATCTATGATTAAGTTGATTTTAGACTTAGAAGTTACTTATTAATTAACTTGGTTGGTAACGCGCAGACGATTTACATGCTGGCAAGTAGTCGCCACCACTATTTCAACTACACTTTGTTGCCATGAAGGAAGCCAACCCTCAGTTAACCAACGCTCTATTACCAAGTTGGATGTGATGTTGATAGATAAGTAATAAGTTATATCAATAAAATTGCTGTATTCATATTATTCAGCACTTATGGTCACAGGAATTCAAAGGTGTACTGGAATATAACGTTGTTCACCTTACCAGCATAGTTCGGCGTTTTTATTGAAGAAGGTGAGGTGTTGGGAACGTTCAGATATGTCACGAGCGGCGATCTGAAGCTCGTCGACGCATTGCGACCAGTCCGGTGATACCAGCGCCCAACAAGTCGGCTCTTTCAGGAAATCTGTATCAAAAATAACATTAAATCACATAACATATCGTTGCATTTTATACCAAATAATAACAACTATAATAGAACAAATTAACATGGACTCGATAACAAGCAAACCGTTTACGTTACGCTTCGTGAATTGCATGTTTACCCAATATTATCGCTTTAAATTTTATGTTCCAATATATTATATATATCAAGTATATGTTTTTAATTGCGATACCTATAAAACACTCAAAATAAGTGAACCTGTCGAGCGAAGGAGCCCCGGGTTCGATTCCCGGCCGGGGCAGGCATTTATATGACAGATAGATATTTTTTCTCGGATGTATAAACATTATTTATTATACTGCAATATGAGTGTTCGATAGACTGATAATGGGCGTTCACTTTAATGATATATCAATTACATCAGATATGAACTTCACTCACTCCACTACACAACGAAATTGTTCTTAGTTGTACATTTTACTGGGGTGATCTGCTACTGATACATTGGCCAATTACAACTCGGTAATCCTACTACATTCGTCCGCTGCCCTTTGTTGAACAGACAACGTAACATATCGAATGCCAGTGCCAATGCCATCCCATTTATTGGACTTTCTTAAGAACTGTATTCTAACATATGGTTAACAAATAATTCATGAAAGCAGTACGAATACTAAAAATTATACGCTACATCAACAAACTGAATAGCTAACGTTTTGAATAATATTTTGGTGATCTGGGAATAATCAATGCAACTTGCAATTAATTTCTTTAATCAATAATTTAAATCAAGTATAGTTCAAGATATTTTGTGTTTTGTAATTGATCTTATGCAAATAGTGCGTGTTTGAGACTGAGTTTGTTGTATTATCTCTATAATAAACTATGCTCTACACCGTTAAAAAATATAATTAATTAATTTAGCATTCAGTGACCGGATTAATTTTTTGTCTGAATGGATTGATTGGTAAAAACCATATAGAGGTCAGCCTTTTTCATTGATAACATTGGTAAAATATTCTTCCGTATATATTTGACGTTTTAGACTGCCAAATCACTTATAATAAATAGTCTGTAGCCTGAAAGTCAACGAGAAAACATCATGTGATGATGTCATGTTACGCCTCATTGAAAACGGAATATCTTCATGCATATTCAGTTCATGATAATTTTTATGAACGTCATATATATGTACACAGATATTGATATAACTTACCGGGTACCATAAATTAAACTAAACCGACTGAGTAATATTCATTATAGAATATACTGTTGAACTGGGCATAGAGACTCCTATATTCATTTACTAATAATAAATACCCATACTCATACCACCGTTCATTGGTAAGCCATGATATCTGACTACAATGTAAGTTATACATCGTAAGTTATCAAGAGTAAAAAAATTGATTAAATTGAATTTGTTGCTTTGCTTGCTAAGTTGTATAAAGTCGTTTTGTAATGACAATAAAGTTTATCGTATTTAGTTTGTCATTTACCAATATCTCCCGTGGACGCGAAAAAATGGGTTTAAGTGTATATTTTGTATGTTATAAGGAAACTTACGCAGATTACGGGTCACGGCTAGTTAATGAAACAAATGAACGTCAAGCTACATACCTCTACGTAAAGCGCTATCGTTGGTACACAGGTATCGCATAAGGGCTCTGGCACCTCCAATTTGCTGTTGTACCAGCTTCTGTCCATCCGTGGGCAAGCATCGTTTGATCCAATTATCCATGCAAGTCATTCCAGTCTGATAAACTCTAAAAACATAAATAACAACCACTGAATAGCTCATGGCCAACAGATTGTGTATATAAGGGACCGAGTTAAAAGACTTCGGAAACGGTCGGCAGTTGCATCGATCACAAAATGTTATAAGCGCTTCCGAGCCTGTGAGAGCACGTTTTGCCGTCGGTGTCCGATACTATCAGGACTCTAGCTCCAGGTACCTGAATTACAGTAGGCTGTTAAAAGGTTAAAATACATTATGATAAACACGTTTTCTTCTGCACGATAAAGTAGCTTATACATAGGTAGGAGGTGCGTAATACAACACACAAATTACAATATGAAAATTCGGTTTTTCAACGTATCAAAATATGACAATAAAATTAAATGTACAGACAGAATATACAGATTTATATAAAAGTACTTGTATGTTTTTGTTGAATAATTGGTAATTGTCAACCCAATAAAATTAAGTGAGATTCATTAGTACTTACAGGCAATGCCTGTCTAATTCCGCCCTTGTCCGTGGCAGACCAACCTGCGTGCGCGGAGTCATGTCCACGCAGTGTTTTAACTGCCCCGTGTCGCAGTTATCCATCTCGCTCAGCTGAGCACCGCCACCATCTGGAACGGAAGAAAACATCTTAGGACTCAGAATCCAATGTTATTTTGTCAGATTTCAAGTGAGAAAAAGATTCCATGACTGCTAAAAATTTGAATTTCGCTTAAAATCATTTTTGCCATTCTCAAAATAATTCCCAGAGTTGTGACCAGCGTAATACGAGTATACATTGGCATTGGATGGTATATTGAAGAAATGCAGGGTTGCTAAGTTATAGATATAAATGTGCCATGATGTTAAAAATTACAGTGGTGTAATTTACCTTTGCAATCGGTAGATAACCGACACAGTTTATACTTTTCTATGTGCAGAAGATCATAACGCAAAACAACAATATATGAAAATAAATAATTATAATGAGGATAGTGTGCATACAATATGATCTCATATCTCAAAGCTCTTCACAGAAAACGAAATTTATATACCAGGTTCTACATATTTTAATTGCAAATTTGATATTGTCATGTGTTATAATAATATTGTCGCTTACTTGAAATAAGTTTCCATTAAATCACTAACCAAAAAGTAGCTTTTAAAAAGACATTAGGTTATCAGTACCATTAAGCGAATCTTCATAGCTATTTTCGTATAATACATCCGGAGTGAAGGCGAAGATATGGCAATGATATTATTGTAAATATACTTACATAGATAATACAAAATCAATTTTCAGATATAATAATAACGTACTACTCAAGCCATGGCTCTCAAGTGTATAGTTTGTTGGATCAAGTGGTAAAGTGGATCCCAGTGTAATATTCAATACCCTGTATTTTGCCCAACTTTTTAGTCAATGTAATAAAGCTTTTTGGTGACTGTCTTAAATTCCAAAATATTTTTCGACGTCACGAGAAGACGGTTTTACTAATAAGTATTATTATAATTTCTCAAAGTTTCACAGGTCGAAGATCTAAATGAACTGGATAATTTAGAAGTTTTGCGTTGAGGTACATGTCCAACATGTAAAGGCCGCTTCGGGACACTTGAATGGGTTGCAATGTGGTAAACATGAGAGATTCACTTTTACAAGATTTAAAAGCTAATGGTTTATTGCGGTGAAGTAACGAACAGCTGAGGGTGTCAAGAGGTGTGGCAGCAATTTCACCTTCTAACACTATTACTTAGTATGGATAGATAGTTACCTGTCTGATGAGTTTCACCAAGTTATTCGCACCAATGGCTTTCTTAAAGGATTCATATATAATTATAAACTAGCTTATAAATCGATTTAGATTAATAATAATAATAAACGTTTACACGCTCACACCCACTTGTTGTTGATTCCCTGTGTTGCAGATGACATGGACAAACACAAATATGACATTACAAACACCCATGACCCGAGAACAAACATTTATCTGTCACATTAATGTCTGCCCCGGCCGGGAATCGAACCCGGGACCCCTCGCTCCCCCGGGACCCCGGCTTAAACATCGAACCGTATATAATTTTAGCGGAGACCATAATAAGTTTGAGTAATGGGTAGTAGATACCTTTTCCTTTAGATGTATTTTTATTTTTTCTTCTTTTCCCAGAACGAGATTCTTGCGATACCGTTTCAAACAGAGAAATAGAAAGACACAAATCAAAAACATATGATCGGTATCTCGTCTATATCGAGAATAAATACTACCGACACGAATAAAATAACATTTGCGCATAAAAATTTAGAAATGTTTTAGAAAAAATATGAAAATGGAATATATATTGAATTGCAAATGAAAATAATTTATTTTAACAACTTTCAGTCACTGACAGTTATCTATAACTACCACTGCTACTGGTAATATAGTCTCGTAGAATTAATCCGTTCCATAAACCAACTAACCTGTTTCAAGTGGGAAATACGACAAACTGAAAAAAATTGATGTAGGCAATATTAATTTACATTTTCGCTTGTCGCACTATATTCGTAAGAATATCTGCACAAAATTATTTATAAACAGTAAATAGTTACACCTAACTTGACACATTTCTTGTCTAAATCTGTAAGGCAATTTTAATAAGAGAAACAGAATGGCCCTTAAGTCGATTTCCAACCCAGCGCTCAGTATAGGCATCGCACAATTTGCATACAGGATGTAATTCCATCACTGTCATTGGAATCCACACTCAATGGTCCATAATCTTTATCGACGAAAATCCCTTGTAGCCTGTTTTTTATTTGTTTCGGATCAGCCCTGTCAGTTTGTTATGTACAAAACCGTATAATAGCATAATTAGTTTCTGTTTAAAATATAGTATTGTATAGGAATTTTTAAATAGTATTTCGTAATCTTAAGCCTTGATTTTATAACTATATATATGCGCAGTTGTCTGTGCATATAAGAAATGATAAAAATTATAGTATTGATTAAGAGTAGGGTTTCCCGCGTAGGCTGGAACTTGGCCGTCGACTACGTATTTGGCGTCAATACGTCTTATTAAAACTAACCCCAAACTCGTTCTCAAGTTTGATTAAATTTAGAACAATCATCGAGGTGTTCAATATCTAATAACATTAAATTTAGTCGCTAATTATGAACTCACCTCGGATCCTTGCTGCCGTTTGATGGAATCCCGGGAGCAGGGGAAGCAGAACTTGTGGTGTTGCTGACTCGGGCACTGGACGAAGTGGGTGTCCTCGAGTCGCTCCTGGCAGAGCGTACACTTGAGCAGAGGCGCGGGCGCGGGGGCCGCGGCCTCGGTGCCCTCGCCGGCCTCCGTCGACGACACGGATGTGGTGGACGACACGTGCCGCGATCCCGACGACCGCCGCCCGCCGTTCGACCCTGCCGGACGGGAGGACAAGTTTTTACTACCGTCTGCTACTACTAAAAACGTTGGAAGGCGTATCGTCAGCAGACTGTAGTGAAACGAGACGGGCGGGCGGTCGTCGGGCGCCTGCCGAGCCCGGCGCGGCGCGCTGTCGGACGCCCGCCCGAGTCCGACCTTTCGTTAATCGACGGTAACCGACATTTTCGAATCGAGGAAACGAGATCGATTCCGGTATCGACTCGGTCGCTTCGACGATTAAAATTGACGCAAGTTTCCTTTAAGTCGGCCAAATAAGTATTATAAGTTTGACAAATTGAAGCGACCGAGAGCAGCTGAACCCGTACTGAGATGTCGTAAATATTGCACGATCGGATGGTACTGCGGTTAGCACTTACTTCATCGGGATCATTCTGCAACCAAAGCGACCCAGAACAGATTTTCGTTTATTGTTCACGTTCTTACCAGAGGAGTTCGGCGAATGTTGGCTGGAGCGGCTAGCGGAACGCTGGGGTGGCGGCTGCGGTGGTGAGCCTCCAGCGGAACGGGGAGAGCCGGGCGGCAGGGTGTCCGCTACGGACATGAGAGCCGCCATGGGCGAGGGTCCTGCGCCGGCGCCCGTCACCGGCGGCGATCCGGCCGTCCGGCCTAGAGGCGATCCGGCCGACCCGTTCGCCAGGGGTGCGCTGGTACCGTACCCTGAAAGTATTCATAATAATGTTCTAAATATTCCGTTTCAATTGACATCTTAAAAATTAAAACAAGCACTTATAGAGTAATAACAATTTTTGTATTGGTATGAGTGATCAAGCAATATTCCGTGTAAAAATACACGTTAATTTGTTGATAAACATTATAAATAACTATTTGTTTCATTATTTTGGTTTGCATATTTCATAATTGACATTTTATTGAGTAACGCCTTCCAATGTGAATGGCCCAAAACGTAATCATAATGATTTGCCATTCAAAAGCCCGAGGTCGATTTGACGTTACACAAACACCTTATTTTTTTGGATATACGTTGGATCTGCGTTCACGTTGCGATAAAAATAAACGTAGTTAAAAATTACCGCGTCTGTTTATATTGACGCTGATAATTATTGAAAATTAACAATTGTTTTTTAAGGGCGTTACGTAAAGGCGTCGTTGAATGAGATCAACAGGACGACGGTGAGAATAGTTTCTGGCACGAGTCGAGCGACTACTACCGCGACACTGGGCCCTCCTCGCCTTAACGACACCGTTGCAATTTGTCCGAATAACCTCACATTCAATGTTGCATGACACATGGTCCGCGCTGGGTAGTAAACACACTTTCGCACACGCACACAATGGCTTATAAATAGAGTCGTGTTAACCCGCTTGCGTAGCGCGGTGTGTCATTGTGGGAGCGACGTGGCACCGAGGGGCCAACGGCGGCAGTAGACGGGTAGGTAAGTACGAGTGTACAGCGATACGAATGGCACATTCGAATATGCAATCGGACCGCGAATGCGACGTTGCCAAACGTATCGACCCCGATGCGGGTCCCTTATGTATGAGTCGGTCCAACTGTCGCCGAGTTGTGAAACGATTGTGACGATTTAGTGTAATCGACTCATGACCGAAATCCTACTGTACCGTGTGGGATTACCATCTGCTACGTTTTGTTTGACTCTGTACATTAAATATCCTCAAACATTCGTTGACCTCGCTATATAACGACGCCTTACCTGTGTTTTCAAATCATTAAGAATAACAAAATCGAAACATAGCTGTTACAATTGCTGCACATATTTAAAAATAGCATCCATTTTCTATTGGCATAGGAAGAAAGCATAGCAAGTGCAATACTACGATTAATTGCAGCAGTAAGTAACTCTAAAAAACGAAACGACCTTCAATTACGACGCCTAGCCATTGTTGGCAAAAACTGCGTGCGGCGCATCAAATGTCACGACCGAAATGAAACGTAAACAGATAATTTATTAGAGTAACGTGCGAAAGGGCGCGAGTGATGGTCGGCTAGCGAGGCGCGGCCCATATGGCGGTGGTGACGTCACGCGCGGCGACCTTTTTGGCCGGCGGCTCGTGGCGCGCCGCGCTCCCTACACACACGCCAGCGGAATGTGGTCGAGCGACTCTGCCAAGCGTAGGCAGGAGTTATATTTTTTCGCTCGCAGGCCTACCTACATACGTACGCGAGCAAAAATGTCGTCACGCGACGTTGCCACGCCGGCGTCGTCGTGCATGCATTCACGGCGGTGCGGCGCCGCGTTCACTACGTGGGTGTTTGTGTGCGAGAGGCCGCGGACGCGGGCGCGGGCTCGCTTTCGAGAACGCTCAACCGGTCGCACCGGTTTCGTATTTATGGAGCGAGTTAATGCACCTACCTAGATATGAATCCCTGGCGGACGCTTGCGCAAAACTTCAACACGGCTCGGAACACGTACGCGGGTCGACTATCACTCGCGTTATCGTCCCGCGCGTGACTCCAAACTCCGCTTTTAGAACTATTTTTATAATGTTAACTCTCATTGTTATTAGTAAACAACGACATTTCTGAACGATTACATCATTGACTTTACACTTGTTCGTATAAACAAATATATCACATTATAACAAGCACTGATATAATCATTATAAAGAGCGACTAATTAGTCGCTCAACTTCTCGTTACATTCATGATAAATGAATTAATATCGTCTTATAACCAATATAATTTTTACTTGATCATTAACAAACCATAAAACTAGTGATTCAACTAGCGGGCCGGACAGACGTGCTTCTACTATTATATACCTTACCTACTGAACCTTAACATACTTGTGATGTGAATATAGTGTATGAATATGACTTCCATCAGCCACATTGAGCGGAAGTAACACAATCCCTAACAATTAATCTATGATTATAAAGAACTTAATCACTTCTCACTACTAACATAATGTGAATAGGTACTATAAATGTATTTTATCAACGTTAAGAGAAACCTGTCTCTGAACTAGGTCTAAAAATTAATCATATTTACAGATATAGGTGTATCTGTTTAAATATGGCGCCATTTTTATTGATAGTGATGGATTGACTGACGACAATGTTGTCCAAACCCATGAAACAATATTTTGGGTTGAGTGATTTTACACTATTGTTTATTTGGCTGAACTACGGCTAAGTATTTTTCCATTTAACCATATCTACAATAGGACACAGTTTTCTATTTATTGTTAAATATTTATAGTAGTTGTACTTTACATCCATTTTTTATCATCATTTTTCACTTATACATAAAACTTACACATTACATTTCGAATTATTTTTAGGCCGAAAATATCTAGTTAACAATAATTTTAATTGAATCATACAAAATTATTGTAAAAAAAATACAAAAAATAATTTTAATGAGTTTTAAAGTGTAGACAGATAATCGCAGTTATACACGAATGAACTTCAACCAAACCGTGTTGTACGTTATGGACAAAAAATAGGATATGTAGGTTTAAAGTTCTACGAAATAATTTAACCAAAATATCACACAGGTTTTAATTTTTTTCTGTTAAAATGTCCACTTTAGTATAATAGAATTGTTACAAAAATATTTCTACTGTCATATGAGACTGTTAAACGTATCGAAGTGCACGTTTATTTATTCCAAAACTTTTAAATTGTGGTCTTGTGTTTTTTTTTTCAGGGTCTACATGTTATTTCGCATAAACTAAAATTGTTACAGATATATTTGAGTTAGTAACTTATAACAAACTTAATAAGTTTTTTTTTTTAAATTTGAAACAAACAAAAAAAACTTGTTTTTCATATTTTGTCAATTTGTTTATTAAATCAAGGCTGTTAATATTTAAGTTAAGATATTAATTTTATTATTAATTGGCTCACTAAGTGGATTTCTTTTCATTCTGTCGCATTCCGCAAAATTTCTAACGTGATATAGGTATATCGCTAACTATTATTGATGTAGGTACATCATCTTAAATTGTTATAGAAATTACTCTTCAAGTTTATATTAACATTTAGTGTTAGTCTATGAAAGAAATTGCATACAATTACTTACCATTAGATTTGAATGAAGTTGCATCAAAAGAAGGTGTGCGTAGCGGATGTTTTTCTTGTTTGAAAACTCTGTCGGGTGCGAAGGGTGCAGCGAGGGAAACGGCGGGCAATGAGTCCCCGCGAGTCAACGGAGGCCGAGAGTGCTCCTCTAGGATTCTCTTGCCGGGTTCGTGATGATTCTGATGGTCGTCGTCTTCCAGGGGCCGCTTCATCGTCAGCCCGGGGGCTAAACGAGCGCCGCTGTGGGCCGGCAAGTGTGCCAATGGCAGGTGGGCGAGCCTTCGACCCTCGTGTTCCTCACGGCGATTGGTGTACTCCGCCAGCAGTCCGGCCCCGGTTGCGGGACGCGTGTGATGCAACGTAAACCCGGCGGCCGGTGCGTGATGTGCTGGTGGCGCGGGTTGTCCCCGGACCGATGCCTCTGCTCCGTTCTGATGGGCCTCCAGCGGTGCCCGATGAGCTCCCTTTGAGTGCGTCGGACCTCTACCCTCTTGAAAGCCGTGTGCGCGCTTCAGCTGCCTGGCCGTTTCCAACACCACCTCGATACGATCCGCACCCTCGTAGTTAACGCACCCACGGCACACAGCTTCGGAAAACTCGTGCAACATGGCCCACGGCATGCGGGGCAGATCGCATAAGTAACAATGCTGTCGCTTCTGCATCACCGACATCTCGCCGCCGGTTATAGAGCCGTGCGCGAGAGATCGGCCTTCCTCTATCCTTCTATAAATTGTCACTGAATATAGTCACTCGAAAAGAGAGACACCGTCACCATGGTACACGGGCACTGGTTTCACACGAATCGCGGACGCCGTGCAATAGAAGTTTAAGACACTCGCTTCCGTAGCAGGTCGAGGAGAGACTGAA
Source organism: Agathymus mariae mariae (assembly GCA_018251895.1). Classification (NCBI taxonomy): domain Eukaryota; kingdom Metazoa; phylum Arthropoda; class Insecta; order Lepidoptera; family Hesperiidae; genus Agathymus; species Agathymus mariae. The sequence continues at coordinate 16,811 of DWPT01001148.1, forward strand.
CGCGGTGCGCGGCGAGCGGTCGCGAGGGTCGCGGGGGGTCGGTGGCGGCCATTATCGAGCGGTGACGTCAGCGCGCGCAGCACGACGCGCCGAGGACGAGCCGTTAGCCCGACGCGGATGCGCCTCGCCCCGCACACCGCCCGCGCCGCACCGCCCCGCCGCCTCAATACCCTGCAGCTTATCGCACGATAACGAACTCGACACATGCACGAGGTGTGCCCCGGCAGATGCACTCACCCTTTTGTTTATATTGATTTTGATTCCATTACATCGTACGTCAAAACAACGAAAGGTAGGTTATTTTAACGTGGTGCCAGTCATGTAAACTAGCCTACATATTCAATTTTCGTCCCAATGCGTTTAAAATGTTTTAGATAATCGCATTCGATATAATCATTTGTTAGGTACGTGTACGCCGATAAAATTTTAAATAGTGTCTGAACATTGATTTTCCGTACCTGCCTCTTTTGTTTATTTAGTCATCAGACATCCCTTGCTCTGGTTGAGGATATCTTATATTCCCAATGGTTTATTTAGCTTGCCTAACTATATTCAAATAGTGGATTATCTTTAACCCCTCTCATTGTAAGGGAAGACGGGTGCTTTGCGAAGTGTTTATATTATGGATTGTGATGCTGATAAAATCATAGTTACAGAGTAAATCTTTGATAATCATATAATAAACCAATAAACATTAAAATAATTGAGAAATCGTAGAAGTTCACATAATTTCTGATGGCATTTAATTTAGTAATTTTTAAAATATTAATCCATTATTACGAAATCAGGTGCACTGCGAAGAATTTTTAACGTAGATAACAAAATTACTTGAAGACCATAGAAGAAACCGTGACAAATAAAATGAATTTGTAATCTAACTAAGGTGACGGTGAGGAGTATGTTAAGTGCGGTACGAGGTAGGTGTCCATGTGGACAGTGTCAGGTCGCGGGACGCGGCGGCGAGGAATGACTCACGACGTCACAATCGTCACACACTATCGGACCATGAATTCCGCTAAGAGAGTCGATATTATTCAACGAAAGTAAACAGCTGTCGTTGTAGAATAATAATTAGCGCTAAAGCGCATAACTGACGTGCTCGATGCATTAAATTTAAATCTATTCTCCCTCGGTTTCCTTACGGACGGTTGCATTCTAAATTATTATTATTGAGTAACACGAACGCGAACGGATCCGGCTGGAAGACGGGAGCGGGGGAACCGACCGGTGTGGCGGCCATCTTGAGACGTGACGTCACGTGACGAGTCAGCCGAGCGTGCGGGGCGGCAACGTCGCGACGTTCACTTCGCCGTTGTTGCTCGTTTCTGTTGTGCTTTAATAATAATAATGAAGGCGACTCATCGCTTTTTGTATACGATCGAGGATCGAGAAAAAACAGTTACGCGGCCAGGTAAACGCAGATGACGGCCGCGAGGAGTACTACGGAGTCCACAAGCCATTACCGACTCGACGTATCTCGTACTCGCTAGCTCGTTTAAGTGGTAATATCCGTGTTGTAAATAAAGCTCATGTCTAAAGCATTCTTGGAACAACAAAAATGAGAGTGCTTACCGTTTACAAGAGTTCAGGCAGACATTTTTATATCTTTACTAAACTACTCGATCTCTCTGTGCTGTAATTAATCTGAACTGCAAGCTGAATAATAATCTCCTTGCTAGTATATTCACATTTCTTCACGCTGGTGCTTATGAAAATTATATTACAAAAACTTTTCTATTATGTCAAATTTCAATTAATTTCATATCACCCACAAATTAATTGTTACATGGCTAATTATTTCGTTTACAAAATTCTAATTATCTTAGAGTGCAATATGAAAGTGAAGAGTGTAACAAGGCCGCGATGTGCGCATACATAATTACGTTCAAGATTATCACAAAGTTGGGAGCGGTTTGCACTCGGCCGGTTTTAATGGACAGCCAGACAGAAAACAGAGGAATGATTCTAATTCTGTTCACTGCTTAACACTAAACAGTAATCGATTACCGAAGTAATTAACAATCCACTGCAATAATTCTGTAGGTCAATGTATTAAAATAGTTGAATCAGCATGTGGCTATTGTTACACTCGAGTAAAAACTAAAAACGACTTGGGAATTTCTTGCCGCCTCTTGTTCAGGCATCACTTACGATGTGAATTTGTTGAAGTGATGGCAAAGTTACACTTTTGAAAAGTGTTTGTAAAAACAAACTTCGAATAAATATTATTTGAACTTCAATTCCAGTTATTTTATTAAATAATATCAAATTTGTTTGCATGCAAATGAAAAAGGTTTTAATAACGCTTTTCAAATGCATGAAGTATTTAAATTCGGAGAGCAACAAATGTTATCGGTACTGTTCCGCGTGTTTATTTCGCAATACCGTCTGCCACAGCATCTAATAATCAAATTATAAACTAAACGACTTAGTTACGAAGCTGCAGTCATGAGGAATATGGGTATTACGTCTGTGAGTCATGACCAACATACTGGAGCTTGAAACTAGGCCAGGTTAGGTTAGGGTGTAGGTTTGAATTTTTACATGAAAATATTTTAGCACCGAAGGTGAATTGTCCCTGCTTAATTAAATGAGCACATACAGTGTGTACTAAACCGGATCCCTCCCTGCAAAGGTGTGCCAAATTTTATCATTTTATATTCTTGATGAATCAAAACGAACGAGCCGAGGATGAATTCAATTACTTTGATTGCAAATGTAGTTAAATTACGTTACTGTCACAAAAGGACACGAGAGATTACCTAGCGAATCAAGAGGAGATTAAATAGACTTTTATAAGTTAGTGCGTTCAACATCTTACACTTCTTCAAGATCAGGTAGGATTGTTGCATTACATTAACTTATATGCAACAAAAATAAAGCTCTCTCTTAGTATTAATTAGACACCGTTAATTTTGATATATATTTAGTGGAATTCCGTCACATTTGAAGG
>DWPT01001149.1:0-19756 GCA_018251895.1 Agathymus mariae mariae
TATTTTTTTTATACCCGAAATATGCAGCAAGTTGTAGGGTGCCTAATACTTTTGGCCAAGGCTGTATACCTTCTGTAGAGCTTTTAATTCGTTAAAAGCATGTAGCTATAGGTACCACAAGGCTGAGTTGGAACCTATGTGGATATTGTTCGTCATTAATAATGTCTTCCTGACAGAAATTTATTTCTCGAACCGCCTCGGAGAACACCAATGCGGACCGACCTACGTAGTTCTTTGGGAGGAGCGAGCCGTGTAGGTAAGTCTACTTCCTGCCTCTTAAAACACTTATGTCATACAAAAACGCATTTCATTAATTCATCAATATCTCCAATTAATTTCATGTACAACCTGATTGTACCATGATTTTTATAATCGAAAATTGAGTTTATTTTTGTCATATGTAAGGCTTTTTGACTGTTTAAAATGTGATCCGAGAAGTATTTTGATTGGTTACCATGGAAACCCGGAAAGCGTGGGCGAGGGGGTTGGATATTTCAGGGTCTAGGTCACGCCCTCGTGTGGTCTACGCATGCGCGGGCTTTCGTGCCTCACGAACCAGGCAGCTCAAATTCTGTCGGACATTCCGTGGCATAACACTACCTTATGGTTTGATTTAGACTAGACATTTTTTTGGTCTAATAAAAATCTGAATTATTCTAAATAAAATAAAAACGTGCCTGTTTAATATTTTCGTAGTGAAAGTGAAGTGTTACTGTTTTACTGTTGGTACAATTATTTATCACAGTAAATAAAATAAAATTAAGAAAGTAATAATGACAATATAATAAATTATTATAAATATTCTGTCATCTTATTTAATTTTATTAATGTAACAAATGTTAAGTTGTGCCACCCCAACCGAATCACCAGGTAAGCATAAATTAACTTTTCACGTTACTCAATTCCTATTTGCTAATTTTATTATTAATTAAAGGGATATAATAAAAAATGTGTAGGACATACCTACTAGGCAACATTGATAAAACATACTTTCACTACAAACGTATTAAATTTCCTGCCAGCTTTAATTATTTGTTATAGATTTTTCTATATATTTTATAACTTTTATAATTTATGTTAAACTTTTCATCTATATTAATTCCTTCAAATAGACAATATGGCGAGCACATTAAAACACATGAACATATTCAATTAAACAAATGATATTTTTTCCTGTCGACGTGCTGCAATGAATAAACGCATATAATAAAGGATTTCTTAAATTAAAAGTACATATTTCCCAAACATTAACATGTTACTAAATACTAAGTACTCTACGTTCACTCCTTCAAAAAAGGACTTAATTCATACATGGATGTTATACATTACTGCGGTTTATAAAGATATAAAGTGTCGTATTTGAATTTTTCGTTTAGCGCTTTACAAATTCAGCGTATAGCTGATGATCAATAATAGTTCGATTCATTCCAAACTATATCACAAAACTCACTATGTATGTTTATATTGAATGAACACATTTTGCTTAAACATTTCAATGATCGGAATCTAAAAAAATCCACAACCAAATAGGTTAGGCTTATAATCCTACGATTGTAATCTGATAGTTAAACATAAGTTAGATTTGTAAATTAACCTATTATATGTATTTGAAAATTAAAGTTCTGCATTAATAATATTGTCACATTATAAGTACTAGCTAGAGACAAAATGTATAATTAATATTAAATTTATTAATACCTCTTTTATATTTACTACGATTTTAAATATATAAGCCGAACACGGTACTTTTAACGTTACCAACCAACATTCGTCTGTCCTGTTATTCAAAAAATAACTGCTTAATATATAATACACATCTATGTAAATAAGGAAACCATTATATTTTCTTTGCAAGATCGTTATCCGTCACCACTACTGCGGTCGGCATACGAGTAGCTACCGAGCACTCCGTCTAGCCAGCGTAAAGACATAAAGACAAGGTCGATTCAGCGGTTTCCTCTAGCGACAGTTCTTGGCCAGACGGAGTTTCAGTTGAATTTTTCGGCCACGTGCTTAGTGTCGTTCATTCATGGCTACGAATGAATGGAGCGTCGCGGTCTGAAATAGTCGGCCGTCGCATGCCAACGAGCACTCGCGGCTGGCGCAGGCGCTCGCGCAAGACGCTCCGCGAGTGACAATTGGACTGTCCGTCCGCGTAACCGTACACATAAGCCTAACTAATCTGCGGACCTTGCATTGACAACGTCGGTACGACTCTGCCGCACGGCTCACAACGAATCCTCTCGGTGCGTCATCTATTTATACCACCACTCTTTCACCGATCTCAAGACCGACCTTGAAGTCCGTTGTGCTGTTTCATTCACAAAATTATTTTAAAACGGACCTCACATGTCACGCACCGCTCTCTGATCTTCGTGCATGAAGAATTACTCTTTAATTGAAGATAATACATCAAATTCATTACTTGTGTAGTAGATATTAACTCACGCGTTGAGATGTATATACTCGTACATTTGTATTAATCGTCCAATAACATTTTAGCAGGATGCAGAGAACCGGATTGCAATCTGTTAAATGTCTCTCTACAGTTATATTTCAAAAGAAAGTCTACTGACAGGAAATCAAAAGAAGTGCGTAGGGCCGCAGTTAACAGACTAGCGGTGTCCCGTTGCACGAGCCGGTAGTGTCGTCCAGTGCCCACGCCGACATCCTACACCATAAGCCACACACAGGAAGCACTTCGGTCAAACAACGCAAGCTTCGTATTAGTCTTTAAACACCACAACAAAACGCGTGCCAAACGAACATATTTTCCAGAAGTGGTAAGATAAGATAAGAAACAAAAGGGCTACTACAAACTTGTACGACCATTATCTAGCTTAAAAGCCAATATGAGCCTTTTAAGAATTTAAGTCTGTTATCAGCGTGGCGCCAGTCGGTTTTTTTGCTATGATAAACAGTGGGAGACGTAATTACCTGCAGATGAACCTGCAATGGCACGCGGCTGGTATCGTGTGTAATGTCTTACTGTAGTAAGTAGTTTTTTATCGTAACATTCCACATCCGCATTAGCTGATCGTTAATTTACCATGATTAATTTCGATAATATTGTAATATAAAAATTTGAGGACATACGAGCGAAATATTATAAATATCTGACATTTATAAATAATTATTCTTAAATTTATGGTTTTTGATAAGTAAATCGTAACGTCTATAGTAAACTATATAGTAACCCGACTTCGCTTTGCTTCGGAAAAATAATATAATATTTAAGTTCATAAACAGTACCCGTGTTGATAGTAACTTACATCTACTTAACATTCCCACAAATCAGCATATACTCGAGTGTCAATGTTTGGTTTAGCAGCGGCCTTTATCATAAACAGAGCGAATGGCGAAACATAAAACTATTATTGTTGGCGACAAATTTTCATCAAGTTATGTATTTCTGTATTTCAGTAATTAGTACTTTTTTTTTTGTTATAAGCGCCAGAAACATTTGTGATTTAACAGATTAATATACATACATCTTTATGTCATATCTCGCGAGAAAAGATTAATTAATCTATTAAATACTATAAAAATTACTATAAAAATACTATTAAATACTTTTACCTGCGATTTCGTCCGAAAGGATTCAATGTATACTCAAGACATTTGTAGGTTTTTTAAATAACTCCGTTTCTTTAGTACATATTTTTATGTATATCTGAAGGTTTACACAGCGTAAGCCGTGTAGCTTTTCCAAGAACGATTTGTGAAGACTTTGTTATGAAACATTGAAATTTCCCAAAATCAAAAGAATAAGAGAGAAAATAGCTTACCGCAATACTTCCGCAACCCTCAAAACTATCTCTATATCAAATTTCATCACAGACAGAGAGTTGCTTTCGCATTTATAATATTAATATAGGTATAAAACGTATATACAATACTTTTGTACCATAAGATCAATATATCTTTAAAGATTTCGATGTGTTTAGACGGAGCAGTTTCTAAAATTCCGTTTCGGTCTCTACATCGATAATAACCGCCTTGAGTATTATCAAAATTAGCGAATATATTGAGACGATCCAGATGACTTAATGAGTGTTAGTGCAAATTTGTTTTTATGTTATTTTATTTGTGTTTAGAAGGAAAACCGGGATACCATTCTTTGGTTTGGTTGTAATGAATTCTTTAGCTGTCTTCGCATCTGCTTTTAGTTTATCCTTCATTTTGGAAACAACCAAAAGGTGGTTTCAAGTTCTGAAAAACATATTTAGTACACCCGGAACGCAGGATAAGGTATTTAAAATATTCTAATAGGAGGCTATAAAACAAGTTGTAAGCAATATTTACCGCATGCCTCATTACAATTGTAAGTTTTTGTATATTCACAATTTTTAAGTTGTTCTACCTTTGGTTACGGTAAGTAGGCATAATATGTTATTTACTGAACTTATTCTCTGGGCATATTTTGGTGCCCTCATGCTCACCTATAGTAAGTAACACATCTTGATAATTTAGCAAACTAATTTTACTTGCTCTTGACTTACATGTCAATACTTTGTATTATACTTAATTGATGATATGAGATTTCAGTGCGATTTCGAGCTTTAACTGTTGAAAGTTTACATATGCCTCACATTCGACGCTACTCCGAGCAGTCTTGTTTCTTTTTACGTTGATTATTGACGTAACTTTTGCCTACTAACTATGTTTAAGAAGCAATTTTTAATTTTCCAATGAATTAACAATTCATAAAGTCGGAATCGTGAGGTGACCGTTAGTGACACACGATAGCGAATCGGGCGCGAACGCGACCCCGCGCGCGGAGATAAATCTATCAATGAAAGATAACGGCGTCACGTAACCGGAGGAAGTGCCTGCACTCTGAACGCATATCTCTCGCAAATATATCTTTTTATTGTTATTACATTATCGCTCGACACACCAGTTACAAAACGCTAGAATTATCGACACAATTTAGTTCCGACTCTACACGTTATTCCTTGTGCAGTTGTCGAGTTCCTATCGACGGAGGGCTTATTGTTGTGGCATATATTAGGAAGATATAATGTTATATCAGTGGGTAAATAAAATAGACGCTAAAACGATGAAGATTACTGCCAATTTTTTTGGCCATTACATAAAGACCATTGAAAGTATTGATAACTAAGTAGGGATCTCTCTTTCAGCTGCCAGGGCGTAGACGCATTTTCAGGACTTTTTATGTCAATAATGGTCCAAAGAGTAGACGGGTTACCTGAAAGTTGCATATTACGCATGAGCGACACGTTTGGCAGCCGGGAGCGATTCTCCTGAACTATGGGAAATTATTCTCTTATCAATTTTGAAACAATGTGAATCATGACCACGAAAATTATTTAAGTTAGTTATACTCCGTTTTTTGGTCAGTAAATTTCATTGTTCTTAGAAAGGTTTGCGGTCAGCAACATATCAATATTTTTTATAGTAGATTCATGATATTAATACCTACGTTGTCAGGATTCAGTTAAATCGCAAGCATCATACCACTAGTAGTATATGTGGAAGAGTTAGCTAATTACGTAACAATTACAATAGGTAGCTATTGTACCCAGATTTGTTCATATCTCAGCGTATTTTAGTATACATTTATACGATAAAGGCTGATTGCTATGATTGTGCTAGAAGTTGCAGTACAGCAATAGTCGAAATTCATTCATATGTCTAATTCATGTTATGGCTTGTTTTCTTATTTTAGATCCAGAAATATATCGTACAGAAAATGTTAGAATGCAATCATAATGTAACACTGGATCACAATCATCAACATTTTCTTGAAAGACCCAACCTACAAGTAATTAAAAATAGAAAGTTGAAACCTATACATATTTAGTTAATTAAAGAATATTCAGTGTAACACTAATATTGTTACGAGTACTAAGAAGTTCGCTGAGTGCTTTTCCAATCATATTTAATTAAGGTTGAAGGTCAAGTCTGTCGTCTCGCTGTGTCTCATATTGCCACGAGCTCTAACGTAATTTTCGTGACCTTTAACCTATTTTCTATTTTGATCTGTATCAATCTTAACTGATAAGTACTGCATATTGGTTGTGAATTATATCAGCAATAACATAACTAGCTACGCCAACTGACATCTAAAAGACATTAAGATAGAAAAGGATCATTTCGATTCGTTCAAAAAAAATCAGTACAGATTTCGATTCTCAGATTATCACAGTAACGGTAGAATGGTAGAATATAACTTACATTTTTATGCATAACAATTTTTCATAACCCAATTTTACTTTAATATACTTTCGAATATGAAATATGAAACTATGACCGATTAAACTATAACTACATCGCGACCTTCCATCAAATGAAGATGTCGTTAAGCATTTATTAAGAATTGTGTTAAGTACATATCAACTGGCCTTCTTTTCAAAATATTTTAAATGGACTCCAAAAATTTTACACTATTATTTTACATTTACATAACGTTCAATGGACCAATGTGACGGAAGTCCACTACGCAAAAATCAAGACTAAGAGTTTTGAAAATCATACGGATATGCATTTTACCCAGACTATATAAAAATCCTGCTCCTTAGGACCCCTTATAACTAAAATACGAAGTCCTCTCCCGTGGGTCAAATCACAAATAGGACATCACAAACACCCATGACCGGAGAACGAACATTTGTCACATAAATGTCTGCTCGGCCGGGAATCGAACCCGTGATCTTACGCTCGACAGGCAGGGTCACTACCGACTGGGCTATAGGGTCATTATTTAAATTAAATCCCAGCCGGGATCAACACGTACCAAGCGGCACCAAACGGTATCGTTCGACAAGTACGGTCGCTATTCACTCAGCTACAGTAATATCAAACTGTGTGATTTATAATCTGAATGTTACATAGGACGGGCTTGATGACTGGTGGCAAGATCTCTCATGTAACTAACTCGAGATGATGATATGATGAGAGATTATGACGTACGCATATGTGGATAGGGTCGGTGATGAAGACGATAAACTGTATTGCGCAAATTTTCCTCCAGTCGACTTTTTTCTTCGCCACAAAGATTATCATTTATCATGAACCTGTTATTTCTTTGTCAGAAATTGATGTCAGTGAAGAAGTCCTATCAGAACAATATTTAACACAATGCATAACCATTATATATTGAAACGAACTTAAGTGAGTTAAAAAAATAAAAATAATTGTAAAATAATAATCTCGCATAAATCTAATTAATTTCTTTTCGGTGACGATCATAAATTACATAGCATCTACCACCACCGGGTTTCACTACTGACATTAAGTCCTTTGTAACCATAATTTTTGAAAGTAACAATAAATCAAAATAAATATGCTGACATACAGAGTGGACACTCTGTTATTGAAGGCACACACATCATAATGCCGTTGTGGTACATATACATGCATATTAAAAAGTTGCACTGTTTGAGAACTCCACACATAGGTAGCGCCCCAGTTTCAATTACCCAGCTTATCATTCATTCATTCCCCACTGGTGGCATACTAACAATATTAACTTGAACGTAGCGATAAGGGCGTGTATAACTAACTCATTAACCCCTGTCGAGCACGAGTTAGATATTCTAGTACAGGAATATAGTTCACTTTTTATTACCCAGTGGATCTATCTTATCGACTTTATAAATAACTTTAGCTAATATATGTATATCAGTACCTCGTTCAATATTGCTGGCGGGCAGATGTCTTGTTTTCTAAATTTAAAGTTATTTTAGGCTTAGAATAAAAAGGTATTTGTCAGCTGGTCCCTTAGGGAAATCTCCTCTTTCCTAGCCTGCGTCCGATTTCAGGTAACATAAACCATTTTTTTAATATATCAATAATGCCCAGTAAAACTACTCTACCAATACGTAATATTTGATTTAAATTGGAAATGAAGGAAAAACACTCGCACGTACGGTGTCAGATGATGGATAAATTGGAAAATATAAGCAAAACGCTATATTTAAGACTTTACTACACATAACTCAATAAAAATTACACACTCTGCGGTAACATTCATAATAAAGGTTCTAAAAAATATTTAATATATATTTTTTCTACATATTCAGCCCTCTACAACATTCGGCGAATAGTGAAAAATATTGAAAACTCGATACGTAAAATCAGTCTTAATTAGAAGTGAGGAATGTCTATGAGCGATTTAAGTAGAACTGTCTCACTTTAAAGGTAGACAGTACTGATTGAGTACGAAAAAGTTTAAATTCATTATGATAAAGATATATAAATATATTTCCTAAGATAATACAAACAAAATGTACTCTTAATTTATACGCTACGTCCTTCAATAATAGCTATCGGTATAAATGTACAATGAATAATTAATAATACGTTACAACGCGCTCAGACGTCCTAGAGTCTTAAGCAGTTACGACATGTTACAACTTTGGGAACGGGTAAATTTAAATTTTTTGTAACTCATACTAATACCATACTTAAGATGCAGCGTAGGCTGCATAACCTACTTATGTTATGTACAGTGACGAAGCGACAGAAATAGTAAACAAATAATTATTCGTTAGTTTTTAAACCGTCGTCATTACTAATTGGATTGTAGGCGGTAATGGACGCTCGAAGGACGCCATTGCCTCTTTTGAAATGCGCCTCATTTACATTATGATTTTGATACAAATAAGGTTTTCAACGAAGTTCAATAAAGTTGTATCGCATGCAGTCACCAGGCCCAGACCCAAAAAAGGTAGTGAAGCAAAATAATTACTCGCATAAGTGTTTCAATGATGTGTAGTATTGGACTTATATATTAATTTGAATGTGAAGCAACAGATAACATAACTAAATCTACTAAATTGTTTATTTACAAATAATTAAGTCCTGTTTAATATTAGCTCTCGTCATTACTCGTATTTTAACGACTTAAATAAAAAGTATGCACTGTAACATGATTTAAGTGTGATAACTTTAGTTTGCTATTTGCTTCTCAGGCACATTGTAAGTATGTAACTTTTGAACTGTTTATCAGTGGCGATCGTATTATCTTTGAATATAATAGAGATTATATCATTTTCTGAATATTCACAAAATACACTTATTTTGTCCAGAAGAAGCTCATTAAAGATAGTTAGCGCTTAATCAAGTTATTACCAAACCAATAGTGCTGGTATAACAAACACGTCTTAATTTTTACATATCGATTATACTTAATTATTATGATTATTATATACTATAGTATGATGTATATATATATATATATTATAGTATGATATATTCCGTTACGAATACATATATAGGTAGGAATCAAAACTATATTTGTAAATTAATGTAAACAGCACATTTTGTTTTCTTTTTATTGCTCAAATATATATGTGTTTATAAACATCACTACGTACTGAAAGACTAGACTAGTATAGACTGTACTGAAAGTCAGTATTGCATTTCACTTCAACAGTTTGTTTCTTTTTTCTTTCTAATTTAATAAATTATAAGCTGCCTGGAACGTTTAGCATATGCAGACATGTTGACCAAATCAACTCTTCAAGTTTACAAGACTAAACTGACTCTTATACTAATTTCGTTGCATGATAAGTACGTCTTAATAGATGAGTGTATGGTGAGTAAGGTACATAAAATGTTATCATAACACTTATAGGTGTATGTAGTGCAACCAACCACAATATCACATTACGGCAACAACGCTTCAGTGAGTTGTCGTGCTCTCTATAACACGTGGGACCCTTAGCTGATCCGTGGATTAGACACTGTCCTCTACAATGTACAGTATAAGTAATTTGTCGGATTTCATCATGAATACTTCCCATCAGCTAATTTACCAGCTCGAAAATTTTGTAGAATGATTTGTACATATGTATATATATATATATATATATATATATATAGAGTATCTCTCCGAAACGGTAGTAAAAGCAAAAAATTACGTGAATAAGTGTATTTACAGAATACCTACATGACTATATGATTTTAAATTTGAATATATATATATATGTGATTCTTAAAGAGACGTCACAGCCAATTTAATGTTTTTTACTTCAAGTACCAAAGTAAACGCACTGGTTTCATCATAACAATTAACCACAAGTTATAACACTGGGGCAAACGTTGCGTACTGGTTACTGGCATCTGGTACTGGTTAAGGCATCAGCAACTTTCGCAATCAATAAGGCATACCATATCAAATGATTACACAACCCGGTATTAGCTCGGTCCGCTTTCCACCTGCCCACGTTGGTGGTGGGCTGAGTATTTGGTGGTTACACGTTTGAAAGACGTGGGTGAGGGCGACAGACATGTAGGCGCTGAGACCGATTGACGCTCGACGGTATAATCGATTCTACTTAGATAACCTAACTGGTTATGGCTTAAACATGCTTAACATGTCCATATATATATATTTTTTATCACTTTTGCAAAAGTTATTTAAAACCAAGTTAAAGTTTTATTTATGATTGTTGACAAGTTATCCAAGAAGAATGCGATACAGAAAGCGCTACCGTTAGCTATCCAGTAAGAGACATTTGCGTTCCGGCAACGAAACACTTTCAAAGACGCTGACATTTGGTCTCTCGTTCAGGGGTTGTGATGAACACTTAAAAAACAATGAAGATTTAATGTTATACCAACTGATTGACTCTATGTATACACTCATATACACGCACATAATTATGCGTCATCAGTCGAAAATAGTAAATTGTTGCAACCGAGATATGGTAAAACAAAACTACCGACATAGTCATAATGTAATAAAATTGAAACTCAAATGATTTTTAATTACACAGTTCATGTTATACTATTTATAACATATGTTTAAATCACCCTTGTAGTATTTTTAGCTTAATGCAACTGTTCGAGCTTTGACACAGAAATGAGGGCGGAGAGGGCAAGGTGACTAGATAGTTGCACCAAATTCCGATAGAGGGCAGCAGCTGTCCACATTCTGAATGATATGTATTTATTATAATTTATTTAAACTGTCATTTTATAATTATATAGAACATTGCCGAGACTATCGAGCTGATTGTAACTTTTCTGTAGCTTTTCTATGCCTAATATTTATTCATTACTAAAATAATAGTATGTGGTCACACTTATATGAAAGTTAAATAAAAATATATTAATACATTAACATTTCAATACTATTCAAGGACAAAAGTATAAAATTTCATAAGTTAGTAAATTTTTGGCATTACTAGAATAACAGCAAAAATAACGGAAACGGAAATTACAGATAAAAAGAATTGCACAAGTCGAAATGGGTAGTACAACGAAGAGCTACCACATCACCATAATATGTCCAGAGAAAGGCGAAGGCAAGGATTGTGAAGATATATTTCGGACGGTATGGCAGGGCGTAGGGTCGTCGACCGCTCTCTTCGTTGGCGCGCTATTTCAGGCACCGATGAGCGCCGGCAGTAACCGACATCACCCGATCGAAAGTCCCGCGTAAACAAACAACATGGCTGAACTGTCATTCCCTAATTCATTCATAAACAATCACTGTTTTCGACAAATTGACAACTCTTTATTAGTAGTCAGTCTGTACAGAAAACTACAATAAAAAGGTGTTATTGTGCGTGACGAAGTGGAATTTACGTCACATTTTCATATAAATTTACAGTTTTAAACAAGTACAAGTCATTCTATAAATGAATAGAAACAAATAATTTACAAATTTTTAAAATTTGTCTGTATATATATAAGTGTGCAGCCAATCCCTTATTTAAAAAGTAACATATGTTCAGATAGGTAAGATTTGGTAAAATTTTATGTACTCACATATCAAATTTTGTATAAATTTTACATATTATTTTTGTATACGATATTTATAAGAACCATTTTATTATAATCAAATGTATATTTTAGTATAATTTATATATATATATATATAATTACACATTTTACACAAATACTAGTATACTGTGTAAAAGGCAATTTTATATCTCATGATTTATGTCCATTATGAGTATGGTTGTAAGCGGATTCTGTTACGCCGTGCAGGTGTAAGGATTAGTTTCGATTGGAACATAAAATAATATGAGGAAAAAAGATACGCTTATAATGATTAATTAAAATTATAGTTTTGAAAGTTAATACGTGAATTTATGCTTCCTTGAGCGTCTCCCTCTGTCCTTCTGGTGTCTTCCCTGGTATGTTGAAGACGATCCTAGCGTTTAACGTAGAATGGCGGTAACCGGTTACTATCACGTCGTCCGTCTGCTGGTTGCTGCACCGTAACGGGTTTGAGAACGTGAAAACTTTGGGTCTTCTATGTATTGGGATTATATGGGAACGTTTCCTCATTGTGGTAGGTTCGAAATGATTATTCATAATTTTTATATT
This sequence comes from Agathymus mariae mariae, assembly GCA_018251895.1. Classification (NCBI taxonomy): domain Eukaryota; kingdom Metazoa; phylum Arthropoda; class Insecta; order Lepidoptera; family Hesperiidae; genus Agathymus; species Agathymus mariae. Next base: position 12,310 of record DWPT01001149.1, read on the forward strand.
AATAACCAACAAACTACGATCTAAGCCTCTTAAAAACAGATTATACCATTCACATGTAACACGTGTATTATAAATTTTTTGAAATTATTATTTTTCTCATGTGAATTTACTGTGCATACACCCATACCAGGATTTCTGATAAAAATTAAATGATTTGGAATAGCTTTTAAAGGAATTTTAAATCAGTTGGAGCTAATTGTAAACTATCTTATCTTATGGTGCTGGCGAGGTCGTAAACAAAATTATTAATAACATGTCCATGCGTTTACATAAATCGCATAAGAATGCGATTTATCCAGAATTTCCATACCAACAATAAAGATATTTGACTATAATGTTTTATAAGATTATTTTTTGCTATACATATACTGCACCCAAACAAGAATTCTTCTCCTAAATTAAATTATAAAAAGTTGCAATGTCGAAAACCCAGTTATAAGTGGATGCCCAGCTTTCATATTGTATTGGCAACATGTTAATAATGACTGACTCAGGACTCCGGTTGCGTTCCGTTGGAGATTCCTGAGTCCAGTACATAGCGCTGAAGAAGGCCACACGGGTTTTAGTGCGGTAAAAATCCAACATAACCCGGTGTCGCTTCCACGGCACCGGGTACCTTTTGACGGTTTCCCCCTTCGAAAAAATAAATGGTATTATGGATGAGCATGAGTGGTTGTAACTAAAATATTAAGGAGGATATGTAACAAAAATCGCTTACTTTATAAGCGATTCTAATGTTTGTTTCATACAATTCGCATAAACACATGTTAAATTCCCATTTTATGTATCTCGAAAATTCTCCTATATTTAATAGTCTTTATTACAATATCTTAAAAAAAGAAACTTGCTCATTTTTTCTCTGGTACGCTGTATAGTACTTCACTAGGCACTTCCACCCCTGAGCATAATTCACTATAGCCGGCTGTTTAAAGCAAGCAACACGATTTCCAATATTTCTACAGAAGATAAAGAACAGAGAGTAACCCCTGAGAGAATTTAGGTTCATGGCATCTCTACCCACCAGCAGCCTTTCACAAGTTGCCTTGTAGGATTACTTATTACTATTAACGCACAGGCATCTCGATTTCATTAGTCCAGTTCGTTGTAAGTAAAATGTACGGTCTCTCTAGTAATCCACCTCAGTACTAAACACCTACATGATACGATCGTGATGGCACGTCGATTTGAATGCTGTTGAATCAATAGGCCGACTTGTATTGTATTTACAAATGTGTTTGTACCATAATAAACACACATGTGACATTATGTGGGCAGACTTCAACAAATGTGTCTGAAATGTATAGTTATTCACTAAATAAATTCAAATTTTGTTTGAGAAGTGACAAGGGCCAAGCCAAGATTTAAAGTTTGTCGTAAAAGTATTGTACACTGTAAAGTGCTTTCGTAAAAAAAATGCGATGTAATAAGTAATAAATGTAATAAGACATAAAGTTGACAGGCTCACATGTCATTGGTGTCTGTCAACTGTTAAGTTTCTCCCCGCGACAGCCGTCTAGCTGTAACCATGGTCTATGTAATTGGGTAGAAATCTCTGTAAAAACCAAAAAAATCGTGAGTAACCAACAGTTATAATGTATGATTAATAACCTGCGTATAATCCGATGCGGCAACATTATTAATAACCACATCCAAATTTTTGCCCCTTAGACAAGTTCCTAGAAGCACGACCTTACCACTTTGAATAGCCAAACGGCTTCTTTAACCGAGATATAAGCCGACTGTTCTCGTCGGTGGACTCTATATCTTTATTACCTTGTTCAAAGATGTATACGCACACCACCCTATATTGTATATTTTAATCTATAAAACAAAGCTAGTAATATGTAATATTTACAAAAGCAATACTTCCAAGCTTTAAATGTTGTACGTTGCAGCATCATTGCCCAGTGTGGAGCGGCCGGTGCTGTTAGCTTATTCCATTAGAGCCCAGTTTAAACAGTGGCCGGCTAATGTCGTGTTACATGTATATTATAGGAGTGGGTACAGTGACGAGAGCACGCGAGGTTCGTCTCTTGTAATGTTTGTCTGTATAGTCCGTGTCCTACGCGACGCCTTGTATTAACTATGTCTGTCATAGTTATATATGTATGTCATAGTTATATATATAGTTTCAAGTTTCCTCTCTCACTTTGCACTCATCGGTACAGGTGATAAATAATTGTAAATATACCCATAACTATGAAAAAAAATGGCTTCTGGTTTTACCCTGGACTGGCGAACGGGTGACCGATTCTCGAACCACGCGATTACCACAGATTAACTGTGTTATAGATGTAGAAAACTTTTTATACTAAATGCATATAAAATGCGTATAAAACGAAAAAAAATTAAAAAATATTTGCCTACCTTGAACGAAACTTCTACTTAAAATTAATTACGACAATTTTTTTGTGCATAAATAAAAAATGGCAAAATATATTTCATTTGGCTTACTGTTTAAGTTTGTTTAATATTGTCTTGGCAATTGTTGTTGAGTAACATTGACTATAATTTAGATTGATTTTGTACATCGCTAACTAAGTAGGACCATTAAACGCACACACTGTAACTGCTGATCCTATGTTACTTTATTCAATCAAACAAATGATTTGGTTGATTGAAACAAGTACTAAAACACAAGCAAACATCTTAAAATAAGCAAGCAAGTACGACAGACGGTATAGTACGAAAATGGTACTAAAAAGCGTGTATTGTTTCTGGGAGCGTTCCCCACATCTGTAGCGCATATTTGAGCCCTTTGTCTCGAACCATGTGTCGCCTTCGTCTGTTTTTGTGCTATTTTTTCGACGAGGGAAATAAATACCATTCAACGGGCTCACATATCCGGTACACCCGCTGGTCACTGAATTAGATATTTGCATGTGAATAAAAACAAAAGAAATTTACTAAAGCTTTTTGACGACGCATTCTGGATCTTAGAAGTTAAAAAAATATTATTATTTGTGAGTGTGTTGTTAAAACACCATGTATCTAGTTATCATTGTTCAAGCTAAAAATCTTTTTTTTTAATAACTAAAAATTTACGAACTATGGTCTTGTATATCCATATAATCATGTTATAACCATTTCATTAATTTTGTTTACTACTAAAACTAACGTCGTCATCAACTACGGGATGTAAATTTTTCTGGTAAAATATAATAAAAATGCTGACTTCAGTAGGTGAAAATGTCATATTTTAGGAATAAGAAATATATTTTAGGAACAATGATACGTAGGTCTTTGTGTTATAGCGTAAAAATGTGTTGTTAATAAAATACACGCATTATTACTTTTTAATTTTAATATAGGTAGTTTTCTTTATAGATATTAAAACCAAACGAATAACGTTTATTTACAAGTTTTTTTGAAATTATTGTATCTGTGTTTCACTGTATGTCTGTCAATCTGACTGTTTGTATATGCATCATGTGGAAACTGCTGAACAGGTGTAGATAATCCTTAGCATATTTATATTATGGGTCGATGTCTAAGATACTTTGCGGTGTAGCAAATAAATCTGTTCCTGGAATAACCGATATATAAATATTTTTTTGTACTAAAATCACAAAAAGCTAGAAAAAGAAAATGGGGTTATATTAGGACGAGTACTATTTACAAACGTAACTTATATTTTTCAAAGCAAATCTAGGTCAATATACCTTGACCTTAAAACACATAATTTTAGGCTTTAAACTATAGTTTCATATTAATTACACTTAATTAATAAAGTTTTGACAACAAATTGTACTTACTAATAACACAATAATATCATATTCCGGTAATGTCATTATTACGCTTATTTATAAATAAGGACGCAAAAGCAATATGTGTAAATCTATTCAAATATGATACCGTACCATACATAGGTTAGAGAAACTCATAGGACGTGTCCATGGGAAGCCCATACAACATAACATACTGATGCACGATCCCTCATTGAAGAGCTGCCAACTCGCGCTTCCTGTTTACCGCTGACACTCCCGCGCCGCGTCGCGACGCCGAAATAAACATGGTGTAAGTAGTACGAGTATGTTTGTATTAGAAACATACCAAATTCATTAGAAATACTTAAATATTCATGTATAATACTCTGAAGAACGAAAGCGACAGTTTTAATCTTTCAGAATTGTTACGTTCCCTCATGAGCCAACGGTGTCAGTTCCTTTTGGTTGAACTCTTTAGCCAGTGTAATATTCAAGGTATTCTTTGCATGTCGGTTTTAAAATCTCCCATGAATTAAAAAACATGTATCAGTCACAAGTTTCAGAAGGTAGTAATTTCATTGCTTCTTTCATGGTTAGTGATGCTTTAGTGGCACCTTTGTGATATATGTATTAAGAATCATGGAGCGTCCATCAACTTTATGTTTCCATTGGAGAAACTTGAGGCCAATGATACAATCTTTCCTTATTTAACGTACTAATAAAGGAGTGCTGAAAAGTGACCTTTTGCTTTTTCATTAGCAATAGAAGCATACTCAAATTGGATTACGTACATTTGTACCCGAAGCTGAGTTAAGACCAGTACCAGTTGGCAGATTGTTGGATCGTAAATTAAGAAAAATAAATATTCTTTAACTTTGATGTATAATCAAAACGATAGCCTGATCTTCTGTCTTGTATTTGTTGTAGGTGCGATAATTTATAAATATGATAAACATATTCTGAACCGACGTATGTTTACGCACATCGTAACAATCCGTTTGTTTAATAATCCGAGCGATAATCGTACGTGAGTCAGAAATACACGCAGCTCCATTCGAGAGTCGATGCTTGGTAAATAAGCATGCTGTTATCAGATCGTAAAAATCTAAAGTAGCAAGCGTCCTCGATACGTCCCCAGTAACTTATTTGACATTGTCAAACTCTCGTGGCTTTAATCGTGCGTTCAAAAAATATGATTCTAGCTAAGATTCCGTTAGCACTTGGAGTTCCGCGTAAAGCGTGGCCTTGTGGGTGTTGACCAATTTTTTTCCTTGAGAGACAGATAATACATTATGTCTCCTTATCTGTTTAAGGAGCACGATTTGGCACCGAGCTAATACTGCGATGGGAATAACACACTAGTTTCAAATATTCTGAGCGCGTCGTATTATAATTATGCATTGAACAATTTTGATGAGTAAGGAAAGTTACAGGAACCACATATGCCCGACAATGTGTTCCTTCCTCTATTTTCTTTTTATATAAAAAAGTGTGACACCACGTCGGAGGACATCCGATCCGACAAAAATGAAACTTGCATTTCTTACAAAACTTTTTGGTAACTGAACAGTTCGACTGAGTCAACATTTGAATACTTCTACTTGAAGCACACATTTGTTTGCTTTTGATCTTAAAAATATTTCATAATTTACGAACGCCATAAAAATGTGTAGAACATTTAGTAAAACACAAGCGCCTATATGCCTAATTATAATTTTTTTTCACTTTGCCAATTTTGCTTGTTTGCAACAATGCATTCGAAATTACAACACAGATAATGCCGATTAGTTATTCATATTGAAGTATATTTTACAATTTGGATAAAGAGAAGTTAACTTAACATTTCTGTATTGCCACTTGCAGCTAAGTATGCAAAAACGTATCTTTTAAAGCAATGAAACGTTTACTTATAAACTTTGGAATATATCTTGTTAACATACTGAGATTAAATGATTACTCTTCGCTTGTTCACAATGAGCGAATCGAAGTATTCCGAATGATTCTTTCAAGCGATGTGAACCGATTTCTGTACCGTATAAGACATACGGTGATAATAAAAGTGTAACGGGAGTAAACGATACTGTCGTTATGACAACTCTTAGAATAACAGTATTTGTTGGAATGCTTGATACAATTAGTAGTGAGTGGAATAATTATACATACAAAGTTATTTATTACACAGAATTATTTCTTATCTACCCGTTCATACCCTCGCATCAGAATTTTCTCAACCGCGGGTGACAAAAGACGTACAAAAAAAAATTGGAACAGTTAATTCAGAGTACAAACTTATATTTTACTCAAATATCTGCAATCTTACTTCAAGCGGGAAAATTTGGGCCTCTACGATCAAGCAGGGCTACTAGGCTAAATATACTTTGCATGTCTCTACTATAGAATATAACAAGATGGATTGTGAGTTTGGTTGCTTTTTCAATATATGAATCGAACGACTACGTGTTACGGAAGAAGTTGTCATAATAATAAACTTAAGGCCGTGCTTATAACAAAAGTATGTTGCCCTCGACTACACGACTGTTAACTCACTGCCAACCTCAGTGTGAACGTAAAGTAAGACTCCATTGTTGGGTTATGTATGTTCGATGAGAAATTAGAACCCTAGGATCACTGCCATATATGCCGGTTGTACGTCTGTCAACCTTATTTTGTCCGAATCCTTTAACTACTACTATTCAAAACTTTGGTGGAAAACCTATGAGAAAATCTTAAGTACTTAACTTTTTACATCAAGCATAAAATCCCACGCGTCTCTGATGCAAACTTACCAGGTGTTTTCGTTGTCACAATGTTGACAATACATCTCTGGTGTGAACAAATGAATCTACTTACACAACTTACCCGACGTTGAAGACGTGTATGTACACTGAGTATTCTTCATATCACGATGGTCTGTGACGTTCGGATATATAGCCGATCAACCCTGATGGCGTGTGCTAGCGTCACTGAAATGTCGGATGTAGTGTTAAATGTGATTATACACAGTGTAAAAGCATATTGTTGGTTCGTGTGAAGAAAAACTTGAATATGTACTGTAACGTAACATAGGTTAATTTTAGAAAAAAGTATGAAACCAAATATCCTCAAATTAATGAAACTTTAGATACTCAAGGCCTTCGTCTACTTTTTTTTACCATCCAAGATGCGCGATGCTACCTTCGCGCAGGGCTAGCTGTCATCGCGTCGGCCACGTGACATCCAAATATGTCTACTAAAATATGTCTCACTACCGGAAATTCAGTATGTAAAAGCAGTAAACTGCGTATTGCTCGGTCCTAGTCGGCGACTGATAATATATTTGATGTGAACGCAGCCTGATGTAAGAACACTAGAGGTTGCGAGTAAATCTCGGTTATTCGAGACGAGCGACCCGGCTACCGGCACCGGGAACAGAACCAGTTTCATTTAATCATCATAATTGCACCCTCCGTTAAGCCTATCCTATATGTGAGGCTACGTGTTAGCTTCTAGGTCCTGTCCGTGTATGCCATCGGGAATGATAAAAGCAATACTTTTTACATTTTTAAATAGCTTGAACTTATAAGATATAATAGTAAATTTTATGACGGCAACAAGTGTTTTTAATTATGGAATTAAATAGTCGTATAAGATACTAAAATGTTCGTCCTATATTATTATTACTCATCAATCATTCAGTGGTAAAATAATTCAAATTACTTAATTTTAGAACTTATTGTATTTTCTATTTTTTTTTTTTTATA
>DWPT01001150.1:0-19742 GCA_018251895.1 Agathymus mariae mariae
AATAATTATGAAGTGATTGGCGTTGAAGGCTTATACTAAAATATCATCCTAAATATTAAATGATCTAGTTGTGCTACTGACTTACCATGCCAAAATTCTAAAAACGACATAGATGACCCTTTGATATAGTTTAAAAGCGAACGCTCCGGAAGGGCGGGCATCGTTGCTGTCCGATAATTGTTATAGATACAATTAGAGTGTAGTGTTGGTCAGTGGTGTATTTATTATACGTGCTCTAACACTACGTTTATATCGATAAAAAATTATTGATCAATCGATTCTCGTAATTATAAAGTTGCGGGAAACAATTCCTATCGCCCCAGGCCTGTTTTACCATGTGTCTGCTACTGTAAAACATATAATCGAATTCCAGCAATGGAATTCTAAGGAAATTAGATTAGTTGAAAAAAATTATATGATTCCATCCTGTTTTTATGATATTTTTATATCTTTAATGTTTTACATTAGGGTTGTGAAAATAATCCGATTGAGTCCGAATTGAATTGGAGTCAAAATTTTGTTGTGAATTAAGAGGAACGAATTATGCTAGTAATTACCCATAAAAGTAATAATGAGGTAAAGACTTTTATTTACTATGTATACTAGATTATGAAATGAAAGGGAAAAAAATGAAATAAAAAAAATAAAACCTTTATAAAAATCATTTAGGCCAAAATTAAATATATTATTTGAAAAAAAAAATATATTTCCAACTACCGCATTTTCACCATCCTTTATTTTAGGCAGCTGAATTCATTTTCATTACTTACCTATTGTTAATTTTTTGACTTTCTAGAGCTGGATATATTTTAGAAACCAAGTCTAAAATGATCTCTAAAAGACAAAAAAAAATTTGAAATAATTGAATCGATTGAATACACATTTTGGAAATAGTGACAATAACATTCTTAACAATGTCAAACTTATAATAAATAACTGGATTACGCTTTAGTAATTTTTGTTCCGACTAGTAGATTAATTTAAAAAAAGGCATAATAAAGTTTATTTTATATTTTACTAAAGGCTTACACATTCAGAAGAACCTACGTTAAGCGGAGTAACCGCTGGAATTTCAGGGACTTTTTGTTCTTTATGATCGACAGCACACGAGGCGTGTTCGGTCGCCCGTTCATACCCAGCGGGCCGTGATCTACCGCTAAGAGACTCGTACGTTCAACCTATGTACCGAACGGTTTGTCCACGTTGTCACACGTTGCACAACATTCTAAAGGCCGCTTTGTTTACTCCAAATCGACGAGCTATTTACTTAAACCGGCCATATGAAAAACAACATTTAAAAATAGCCCCCCTCCACTTAATACTAACACATGTTTAATTAAGAAAATGAAAGCGACGCTTCCGTTGCTATTTGAAATGTAAAGAAAAAATGTGTTCATCTCGTTAAAACTTTCGTCTACAAATATAAAATTCAATTTCTGAATGAGCACAAAAAATCTTCTACCTTGTTTTTCGCGTTCATTTTGCATCAACCGACGTAGAATCCTAATTATCTTTCCCAGTTAAGCTTAAGTGAATTATTCCGGCCGCCCACTGTAGCGCACAAACAAAACCGGGAGTTCACAACCTCAGTCGAAAATACTAAAACATGAAAGAGAATTCTGTCCACACGTATAATTTTCGCTAAGCAGCTTGCATTGGACGCAAAAGCTAGCTATCTTAGGCAAGCAAGGGACGGTTTTCATCGCAAACGACTTTCGAGTCGCTATAACATAATAATATTTCCTTATTTAATGATGGTTATAGATTGAGCGTATTCGCGGCGCACAAAAGCTCATTCAAATAAAAATCTCATTTCATTACAATGGAACGCGCGTATGAGGGATAGATAGACGAAGGATTTGCTAGAACAACACGTCCAATACGTAACCGTAGTAAAATCACATCAGACAAGGAACTATTTTTCGGCGTAAACGACATTTATTTTGACATTCCATTTGGCATTACTCTTGATATTACAAGTATAGTAAGTTCAGTTACGTTAAAATACTTACGATAATAAAACTATCAAACACAGTTTTTAACTATAATAACTTGTGTAATAATGTAAGTAATAGTTCTTTATTCAGTGAAAATCACGATTGTCGCTTATCGCTAATTCTTTAGCGGTGGTCTGAATTGGTACAGCAGCTGTACTTAGTCGGATCAACTTTTAATAACGGCCACAAAACCGCCTAATTAATCTGATTACGGAGCTACCCGCAAAAGCCAAGACCCGGAACTCAATGCTTGCTTCTGAACATTACATTTACAAACTTATTCGTCTCATGCACAGTCTTAGGATTGGGCAAAACGGCAATAGTCTCCTTTATAGATAAGAAATGCTTTGAAATACAAGTATAAGTTAATTTGTTTGTATTCAATCAAATTACGTACGACACGTAGATTCGTTAAATATCTGTAAAAACATCCATTTAAGTATTCTTCCATATGAGTAATTATCAGGCAGATTGTCTCGTTAAAATTATTCATAATTATCATTTTCTAAATTAAAAATAGACCCTTACTTAATACACAGGAAAATGTCTTTCTCCTGTAATATGATTTTAATAATTAAACAGCGAACATATTACATTTCTGAACGTATTTGGGCATCGAGGACCGAGATCCCTCCCTGAACTAACGCACACGATGAATGACCGACACGGCTAATGGAGATCTTATCTGTAACCGAGACAGAGTAAGGTGGCCTTCCAACAGGAGCCGGTTATGTATAATACATAAACTTATCTAGGCTGAATAGGACAGCCCGGTCCAGGTCATAAATAAAGCCGGCTTTGATTTCTGAATGTGATCCCCGCTTAATTCGTATCTTGAGATCGTGCGATCCCTTTTAATAGTTTCTGAAGAAATCTTGCTTAATTCGCATACTGAACATACGATTCGCTTGAGTTAATACCAACCTAATTTACGAGCGTGCGTGTATGAATGGTTTGTTTCAGTATTGAGTACAAAATCCATTTATTGAGGGTTGCTTTACTGTATTCTATAAATGAGCTAATATTAAATATTATTTAATAGAAGTAAGACAGTTTAAAAATTACACAGGGCCCAAGAATAGAACAATGATTTCAAGAAAGCTTACAGACGAAAACTATCCATTATTAGTTAATAGGTAAAGGATGAAAATTTGTTAATCCGTTTTCTTAAGAAATTAAATATTTAAGGCGGCAATTTGTGCCGCTTCCATTCTATGTAGGGTGGTCAAAGAAGGCGATTAGTTATTTGTTGAAAGTAATTTTCAAAATTACATTGTTACTTCGCGTTTGGATCTTTTGAAAATTATCTCTTCTCTGTTTTAACAAGCAGTTATTTTGAGAAGGAAATTGAACCTTGCGTAACATTAAATTGTTCTACATAGAAACATTTACTTAACGATTATGAACTTCCAATCCAATCATCTGGATAGACTTTTAACGTAATGATTTTGGATACTTTGACAAATGTTTTCCTACGACTGATTAATGGATTAGTAAGCTATTGAAAAGCTGTACTGTTATTCAAAATAGTTTACTTTATATTGGTTTTTCTCAATAGTACTGGTAATAATGAACATCATTATTTGCCTCTTTCAATCGTTCTAAAGAGATGTTTTAAAATGGTGAAGAAAAAAAGATTAACAAACTTAAAATGAAAACATTTCTATATACCTGTGCAATGAAACTTGATGATAAGCAATTATACCTTATGATGAGGGTTTGAATACCAATGCCACACAGCGTCCCTTGATTCGAATCCGGCATACATTTCTAATATTTCAAAAGTTGTGTGCATGTTAAATATTATATATTTTTGCTTGCAGCGATGAAAATCATCTTAGAAACCTGAATGTTCTCAATAATTATTTTAGTTGACTTGAGTTAAGGGTCAAAATGTACCTAAAAATCCATGTCAAGCAAAAAAAATTAATTACAACCATATGGAGAATTAAAAGCATGTTAATAGTTCACATAACAAATGTCAAGCGGCGAGTAGTTTGGCGCAACTATCAGGAGGACGGAAACAGGGGCTGGTACCGAGAGACAGACTGTCTGAGCGACTGGAGTGGGACATTTCAATTTGAGCGTATATTATTCATGGTAATGCGTTAAAAGCACGGCGTAGGTACTTGGTTGTGGGAGGAACGAGTAATCGGCGCGCAGGTACGCACTACGCCAGACGCAATCGTTTGACGTACAGATGCGTTTATTTACGGAACGGTCGTTGCGTCAGTTACCATTCGGTCGGACATTTAGATTTTGGTAAAAACCAATTAGTCTGTAATGTCATTTAAAAAATTCTCGAAAGATTTAGGACGTAGGTTGTAGTAAAAGAGCCTGATGGTAAGACTAATGTTTTGTATTTAATGACATTATAACGACATTGAGTAAAAAAAATCATATCAATCTATTCTATATTACAAAGAGAGAGTGTGAATTTTTTATGAGGAGAGTAATCTATGGTACTACGGCACCTATTTGAACAATTATTTGAAGTTTCCAGTAGTACAAAATTCTACATGATTAATGGTTCAACCCAAACATTTGTTAGTATATAATTCAAAGGAAATATGTCATGTTATAGCGGTTCTATTTATTTATTTACCTATTAAATATAGGTCTAAATTTCTAATGAAATATTTATAATATGCATTTAAATGCTGCGAGATAATTGAAATTGCATAAATAATTGGACTAATATAAATTTAAAAATATCATTTACCCACCTTTGGTTTTTGGATTATTAATTAACACAATTAAATGCTTGGACTTATTAGCTCCTGAATTAAATCCACCATTTGTTCCTTTATATAAGTGAGGAACAATAAAAACGAAATAAATAAATAAGTACCTACTTGTTTACTTACTAAGACATGAGTTTTTTTTTTATACCACTATAATTGACCCATAATTCGACAAAATATATTATAGTCATAATATAATATTGTTATTAAAATAATAAAAAAACATAATTATAAAAACATTGAAAAATAATCAACGATATTCAAGCAAATGATAAAATGTTAATATCGACAGTCACATGTCTACGTGTACGCACCCTTATCCGCAACCATATATTCAACGGTGTGCTCTAAAATTGTCGTTTCGCGCCATTTGCAGCAAGCCTCGCCCGATGTGCTTCGCTTATAAAGTAACACTACGAAATGTTGGCTTTTTTTATTTATCGTTCTCTATACAAAATCGGCGCTTTTTACCTATCAACGGACGGAAATTCGTGATGCAAATAACAGCCGCCCTCCATTCAAAGTTCGCACCTATCAGGGCGCTTGATGTTTACGAATAATGTAATTGCTTTCATATTAACTTTTATTCACGAAATATGTGGTGGTTACATCGTTCACGTTGGTACCTGACGACAATATTGTTAGTAATATAGTTGTATCTGTCGATCATATTGTTTTCTTTGTCCACAGAAAATGCCTATATATATGTATATATACATATAACTCTAAAGCAATAAAAATGTTACAGTGGCGTCGTGTTAATAAAATAAAAATATTTTTCTAGCTTTTTTTACAGGTTTCATTGTTTGAAACTATGCTTTGTGAATAAACTACAGTACCTAGATATCCATTTTTATAAACGGACAGAACGTTTATTTTGTCCGATAGAAATATATCGTACTAATGCACAAACAGACTTGTATATATATATAAACACACTTGTATATATACACGAGCTATGATTCAGCATGTTTAAATAAAATTGGAACCTTTTGGTACACTAAAAATGTTGGTATTTCAATGTGACACGTGTGTGCGTTAAACATGAACATGACGGTATATGACTGACTAGCAAACCGCCTTTAAAATAGCTCCTCCACAGTTTTAGATAAATTTGTCTTTTTATTTATGGAAGTATTTAAAGGTAACTAATTTTAAATATTGATTCTTATTGCAAAACAAGTGAAAACCATAACAAAATCGGTTAAGCTATTTCTGAAATTATAACAACTATGTATTGTTCTCTATTCTATTGTGTTAATAAGGGATAACAATAATCTTTTCTATTTCATAAATCCTTCATTTATAGAACTCGATCAGTTAAAATGTCATTATAAATATATATATATATATCTATGGCAATAACACTATTAGAACAAACACGATATATTTTTATTTCAGTAATAGAAAACCATACATTAGATTAATACATTACTTAACCTGGTGTCAAACCCTGGTGTCAAAGGTGTGCACGGTGACAACCTACCTGATTCCAAATAGTTATTACGATCTACATAATAATCGAAATATTAATATACGCATTTCAAATGCGATACAACCCTGCAAAATGCTAACTGTATTTATGGCCAGTATATATTATTCAACGTTGAAGACACGGCAACGAAATTTGTGTAAGAACGTTGTGATACAGTCAGTCTCGCTACCTTTATTTCATTCGCTATAAATGGATTACTTCGTTCAAATCTTATTCCGCTTACGGTTTTTCACAGTAGCTTCCTTTTGTGCAGATAAGAAATAATTTATGTTTTAGTATGGTTTCATTGTGCGTTCTCGCTAATTGACTATATGATATTAAAATGAACACTTGGGTACGATAATTTGTAACATTATGGCATTGCGCTCCATCTATACCTGTTGGCTTTGAATTGATATGTCAATTAAAAAAAAAACTGTTAATTTTTAAATTGTGAGGATTTCTTGAACGATACATTGTTTATTGTTATATTGTCACCCAAAACGCTGATAGCTGTTATGATCTGATGTGACTGTGTGTTAGGCTTCTGTTAAGTCTAGATGATAAAATTTGTTTAAAGGATTTAATATTTTTAAAAATAAATGAGATTTGCTATTTTCCTAATACACGTTTTTCAGCACAAATTAATAAAAACTTTTAAAATACAAAATTAAATATTTTTTCTTTCAGCAAAAATTATTATTTTATCTGAAATTTCTGTAGCATGAGCATTCAGCACTCGTATTATCTATATTTTTTGAACGGTGTAGTTTATCTGCAGATAAAGAAAATGTGCAAGAAGAAGTGTAATTTATGAAATATTATCTTTCACGAAACTCCATTGTATGTTGTCCCGTTTATTAATTATGATATAACGTTCAGTAAGCGTCATCTCAACAATTAAGAGTGAAGAGTGAATGATTAAAGTACCGTTAATCCTTTCAAATGGGACGATGTTTGCGGAGCCACCGCGAGCGTGCGCACGCATGCAATGATGAATGACGTACAATGTTTCATGCCACTCCGAGCTTTGTTTCACGTTCCTATTAATCAAGTTTATTCCATCATAAGACCTCAGCCTGGACCTGTTTTAATACACAACGATACGTTATTAAGCAACTTTAAACTGTAATATTATACTGTATTAATAATATAACTGTAATATTTTGTTTAAAACATATCATACAACATCTTTGTATGTACTTACTTTGGTGTTCATTTTGTTTTTCATGAAAGAAACGAATTCGAAATTCTGAGAAACTTCGATACATTTACGTGACATAAATGTTTGTTCTCGGGTCGTGTGTGTTTGTAATGTGATATTTGTGTATGTCCACGCTACCCGCAACACAGGGAAGCCTATTGCGGGAGTGTCAGTGTGTAAACATTTATTATTATTATTATTATTATATAGTCAGTTAATGTAATTAAGAACAAACATTTTTTTTGTCTTTATTATATTTTCTATCAAATTCATTGCGATAAATCCATTCTATGCGATGCACTATGTCAATCTTGAGCGACGAAGCACGATGCGTATGAGCAGACGTACATATAAAAACGAGGGCACAGGAAAAAGACAACGAAAAAAACAAGTAAATTTGAATAACTAAAGAATATATGTATCTACATAAATAAATAATTGTCATGAATATTTCGAACTTAATACGAAATAATTTTGTAAATCAACGAAAATCCGCTTGTGTGACATTTTTAATTGTTACAACAAATTGTTGCCTATACGTTTAAAAATACTACAGCTGCCTCGGCTGAGTTTCGTTATTGGTTCATTGCTTCTTTCTAATAAGTAAACTTTCAAACACGCAGCATTTTTATTTTAACCCACCATTGACTGTAATACAAATTACAGCAAATGGCAAATAGCACGATAATAAGTATTAACTTAAAAGTCTATTGATCATCGGTTTATATTATAGTGAAATAAAACAAATTTGCCACCAGTGATTTAATACATTTATTTGGCACATTTTCTTAAGATACAGCATATTCGCCGTTTATAATTAACTGATTTTCAAATTATTCAATTCATTGCAAAAAGAAAATTTTAGCTTAAAATTCGATTGCTACGAAAATGATTTTTCTAAATATTTTAGTTCACAAGTTATGAATATTTTTAATTGGTTTTTAGTTCGGGTGTACAGTTGCATTTTTCGACATAGGACAAGGTTATTTCCGACAGCGACATATACTTGATACATAGCCTATCTCCGTCCGGAATTAGGTACCTTTTAGGTAAAATATTTTTTCAAATAGATGCCTTGGCTCCGGAGATTACACTCACAAAATACGCACTCTCTCTTTATATTATTAGTATTGATTTTTTTCTCGCAACGCCTTATAAATGTAATGATATTTCAGAACCAAATGAGTATAAATTTACGGAATCCGCACCTGTGCCCCGTCCCGTTTATTGGTGGCCCGCTCCATAAATTTCAAGTAAAAGTAACTGTCGAAACTTTGGGAATGCCAGGAAGTCTGTCAGACGAAATTTGCATTCTATCTTTAACAACGATTTTAACAAGTATGGTTTTGTCCAATATTGGAAGACGATTCTGCCATGCTATGTGCTGTTTTGAAATAATTTGTTTTGAGGTTAGACCAAGACGGAAAATGAGAAAGTATTATGATAATGTAACATTGATTTTAAACATAAAATAAAATCAAATATTCACTTTTAATATTCATATCGTTGATACCAATCACGTAATAGTCTGTTTTCATTAGTCTATGTATATTTGATCAGAGTATGATTGTTGCCAAATAATCTCAAAATATCAAACTACGTTTCTCTTCAACAAAAGAACTTTAATAACGTTCAAGCTTAAAAAATAAATAGAATTGATCTTAGCATAAAATGTTATTTACCTTATAAGATTATTACATTATGCGGCCCGTTCACCCCTCTTAACCGATTAATGTATTTTATTATTTTGTTTACACGTTTTTGTACTATTTGTACCGGATGTTGAACTTTTAGGATCCGTAAAAAAATTCTAAATAGTATTTTCTCGCCTCTTCATAACTACAACTAACATGATTCCTTTGGTATCATTAAGTTGGGTTTGGCACATAAAAAATAAAACATTCATAGAAGTCAGTTATAAGTTAAGGCTACCAGTAATTTCATGCAAATCAAAAGTACAGTAGGATGTTTCTAGAAATTATCTGTTTGCAGTATCGATTTTTGTTTGTTGCTTCGTCGTTTTTTTATCAGCCGAGTCGATAAGTCTCGCAATTTATCATCCGATAGGCGCACCTCGCCCGGAAAATAGGCCGTATCGTTATTCTGAATAGAGCTTTTTGCTAAATATATATTTATGCATCTTCAAAATAAGAGTTACTTGTGGTTATTATTAGAAAATAATCAATAGAGTACCATGTAAATACAGGTTTAGGAAAACATTTAGGAACAGTACATCTGAAGTTGTTTATAAAATTTCACAGGTTATTTTAAATGGAAATCATATTAAATACCCTTTTGATATACTATGTATTACGTTGTTTGTTCCGGTATCTTTATTTATAACTGACCGTAAATCTCGTTCATTTGTAAATTTTGATAGCAAAAAGTCTCTCAATTGACCCGACCACGTTCCTTGCAATTCATAATAGATATTTGTGTAGTGTGTTTTAGTAAGCATAAGCATAAGATAAAAGCAAGCCGAATTCCGGGGAAATAAACCCTTGTGATAAAAACATTAACTTAAGTATTTGGTCGATTTTGTGCATATATTTCAGTGTCTCGCAAAAAGGCGGGTTTTGATTGACGCCCCCAATCGGCTTAATGTAACGGCGAGGCAAGTTTTGCGGCACACAAACGACTGGTTAAATTCAGAGGTCGACGCAAAGCGGCACAATCTCTCACGCGTCACGCAGAAGGAGCTTTCCATATAATTCATTTCCCTATTCATATTTGTCTTAGAGGTCTCATTCCAGAATGCGAGCTTCCAAGTAAGAAAACCAAAAAGATGTAAAATGACATGATATTTTACGGCACGAGTGTTATTGAAAAACTTTCGCGATAATATTTCTCTCTCACTTTGCCATTCATACAAATTGAATCGAGTCCATATCCGAATATATGCTATGGCAGACGAATAATTTATATTCGTCGTCCGAGATTACGTGACTGGAAATAGTAAAATCGGATGATGATGTTGATAATGTAGGTCGTAATAGGCCATTGCCAATAAAACCTTATAGGTAAGCGTGGATAAAAAAACTGGGTCAGGGCAACGGCCGTACTTTATGAAAATAAGGCTTTTTGGAAGACAATTTTTGGCTCCGTCAAACTACATAAACGTAATAAGCACGTGGCGAGCTCTTCAACAAACTCTCAACAGAAAAATAAAATGTCGCGCCTTACTCTCAAAACACAAACATTAATAAAACATTTTTTTACAAAATTTTAGACAGCAGCTGAACGAAACGACCAGACACACAAACTTTTCGTTTGGTACTCTCAGCTAGAACTGAGACGGTTCTGAAAGCAAAGTTACATATAGGAAATGAAAGGCCGCTCCTAAAAGTTGTGTCAGAAACGTCGATGGAGGAAGTAATTCTCAACTTGGAAATATCGCGTACTTTTTCGTTTAAATCGAGTAGCAATTATTGAAAAAGGTTGTTTTTTTAACTATCGCAAACTTTATAGATACGTTAACGGTGAAACGGTTTTTGTAGAAAATAATTTCGGCATAAAAAAGAAAATTTATTGCACAATAAACCATTTCATGAAAGCAAAAAACGTGGTTCGCATTGTGTTTTATTTTATACCTATTAGTTGCAAGACATATTATTGAGTACGTCAACAATCCGCATGACGTAGTACTGGTCGCGGTCATGTTTTGACCGTGGGTCATTTACTCTTATGCCCCGTACAATGCCCCTCTTCATTATTTCCACAACCTAAATGCTTCTTTATAACTATGAATTGTAAGATAGGTTGAACGATTTACGAAAGGCGTTTGATGTTTTTAAAAGAGACATCCGTATCATTCACAAAACGGTCAATTTTTGACAGAAACAGCAATTGTCTGTAGTAATTGAACTAAGACTTCCTCCCAAATTGTTTTCCGACTACATAAGCTGAAGTAGCATTTGAATTGAAATAAATGCCATCTATTTTGTTTCATAAGGACAAATAAATCTTGCAGCGATTCAGTTGTTAGCTATTCAGCGGTTGAACCTTACAAGGCATCCAGTTACCAAACATTACTTACAACATTTGCGGTCCCCCATTCCATTTCATTAAGGACAACCTACGTACCAGCTTCGATCTTCCATAAGATCGTAGATCAATATCTTAACTTTCACCCGCAAACTTAGTAGCCGCAGTGGTCGACGGAAAGTTTCATGTGCCTGATAATTTACATAATAGAAGGCGGTAGGTCTATCTACTATCAGGGTCATCCAAACTTCTGTGGATTAGGGCTTTCACGGGAAGGCTTATCGGATTTTGAACGAATTTCAGGATGCTTGCGATAGCGACGTCATTATGGATATCCGATTTATATGCAGATTGGAAGTGAAGTAGCGACGGCGGTGCAGGCACGCCTCGGCGACCGCGTAAGATGCACCGCCCACTTTTGCTAAATTACTGCTTCGAAACTCAAGTGTCTGATTGAAAATCGTGTAAAATTTAGTTAGATTATACAATTTGAAAATCCTTTATCAGAGTCAATCGAGATCCTCGGCCAACTTTCCGCTCTCGATCTGAAGAAGACAGAGCCCTATTGTGGATTTAACAATTTCTCTCGCCTCGTTTCATCTCAAAGAGTAATAATAAAATTTCACAATGGATGTCAACTCTATTCATGATAAGTGCCCAAGATGGAGAGCGTCAGTAGCATAAATCCACAAAATCAGATGCCGAATGAATTATTCCATTAGAGGACTGTTTTGAACTTTGACAAATTTACATTCTGGCTTTTGTTACAACTTGTTAAGTCAAATTGGTAAGTGAAATATTAGGGTTGCGTCTGAAGTAATGTAGTTTAAGATAAATAAATACAGATTCCTGAAACTATTTACTTTTAACCGCAAGTAAATAATAGAGTTAAAAGGTGTTTTCATTTTACAAATGATAGTATATTTAATTTATATTTATACTGAGTTCGCTTCGTTTCAGAAATACTTCGCCTTACGCTTAGAAATAGCACTTGCATTGTTTTAAGACTGTGTTTCTCTCGCTCTGTGAATCACAAATTACAATATCAATTTGTAGCTTTTTAAATTTATGGACGGATCGTAATGAAACTTTATTGAGTGATGCTTACTGCAAAACATTAGTGAAAACTAGAACGAAATCGGTTAAGCCATTTCTGAGATTAGGGCGAACAAACACATAGACAAATAGACAAAAATTAACAACTTTAGTTTTGAGTTCTATTGCGATATATTAATATTTTTTCTCAAATATTGTTCATGTATAGATAGTCATCTGATTAGATCGGTTAGAATTTCATCATACGTATCTTTTGCGTGTTTTTATACAAGTATTATCTTAATGCAAGGAACTTAGTTAAAGATTCAACACATAAACACATAAAAGTTATACAGATTGATAAATATTCACATGATTACTACAGTGATATGGTATTTATGATAGCTACAGTTAGTTTTTTCTAATTATTTACATAGGATTCCACAAAAAACAACTGATAAATGTATTCATTTTATGGTTTCCTCTACTGATTTTCCGAAAAGTTAATTGCCTACGATGGCTACCATTTTGCTGCAGTTATTTTAACGATCACATAGTAAGAATAGCATATGCTTCTACGTATCGAGTGTCCAGTCGACAATACAGAAATAAGCTATTGAACGGCAAGAGATTGGATCTGAATTAACTAAACGAATTTAAGTTGAATCTAACTGCACTGCGCTATTGCAGGTTATAAGATTTAAATCTGAATAAATAGTTTTAGCGACGGAAACTCGTTTTAAGTTTAAATATTCAGAGTTCCAAATATAACGTGTAATTAAAACAATTTCTGTATTCACCTCTGAGCTATATTTTAGTGTTTACTGTTGCTAATATGTATATGCTTATGCTTATGTATAATGGAGATAAAAATTACGAGTATCTTGACCCACGTCATCAGAGCCACGTTGACTTATCAAAGAATAGTTTTTTCTAGATACTTTAATATTATGTTACCTAAAACCATAATAAAATTAGCTGACCATCACCCCGGACTTCATCTGACGTTCTAGTAAATTAGATCTTTGCCACTAAAAAATCCATTTTGTCTTCAATTTGATTATATTTTACTTAGTGTAATGACTAATAGATAATTTTTTTTTTTTTATTAATGGTTGTTATGAAATTATTGCCCTTTGAAATATCAAATGAAACATAACCTCAACGTAGATAATTTGAACAACCCATAAGGTTTTGTGGTTTCAAAGCAAAGTTGGAACTCTAAAAGGTAAAGAGATAAACTGTCATTTAAAAAAAATTTGATTGTGTTTCGGTAGGTCGTAAGTAGGGTGTTTCCATTGCTCGTTGATGTTCATTTTTAAGTAGCACACTCATTTTATTTCTAAGATATATTTCAAGATGATTTCATTACTAATTGCTACTACTTCCGCTAGCAAACTTTACTCATTTGTCTGCATAAATGCAAATCAACATAAAATAGAAACAGAATTCATTGTAACAGGATATAACCATCAATCCTTTTCGCGTTTGGAAACCACCTGCCACAAAGCTCAACTCGTAATTCCAACATTATTTTTTTTACTTTTACGAGAAATTTAATGAAAACCCCAACACGTCATTCATCTTTCACCCGCCCTGTCTATTATGAGTTGCAGTTTTTAAAAAGTTGGTAATTAACATCGGGCCGCTGTTCAAGCCAGATCCTAACTTTGAAACTGTTCAAAAGTTTGGGAAAAGCTCTAATCATTAAAAGCGTTGGGCTTACTTCGGGTGATAAGTTTATTACGGGTCGCGTGATAGGGACAAGTCATGCAATTAAAAGGTATTAAGTGTATAAGGTTCTTAACGAAGTTTAATAGCCGATCGCTGCCTTCAAGTTTCATTTAGAATTCAGCCGACGTATGTAGACTTAATGACATTTCGAACTTATATAATGTTATAAAAATTCCATTGAAGTTAAAAGTAGGAGGCAAAAAGTATAAAATTCAAAGTTTATCAGTATTACCGCTACATTTAATACTTATACTTCGCTTGAATATGTGTACAATGAAGTAAAATACTTATTTAAGATGCTGCTTCGAGAATGATTAATAAAAATGAATTTCCAATCCTACTAGATGAAACAAAGGTAATTCCTAAAGCATACAGCAAAATATATTCAATATCTGAATACGAAAATCCCAAATGAAATAAAAATATTAAACATGGTATATAAAGGCATCAAAATTGAATTGTAAACACGCCAAAGCTCCCTCACATTTTGTTTGTCTCGCACTCAAGTGTAGGTTAATAAATAATGAGGCAGATCGAGTCGAATTTTGTTTGTTAAAGTGATTATTCAAATACCGAAAACGTTTCTCGGGTATTCGTAAACTTCTTTCATATTTTATTCATCGATCCTTTACGGTTTGAGGCATCCATAATTGTTAATAGGATTTAGGGTTTATTTTGGGGTTTGAGATAGTTAATTTGTGTTTATAAAAATTCTGAATGATAAAAGATATGTTATAATGAGTTTATAGATATGCAAAATGTTAATCTGTTACATGAGTAATGTTAGGTTAATATTAGTAATATTAGTAAATGTCTTTTTCTATCATTGTTAAAAGGTTTTTTGATAGTGAGGCTTTGGTAATAATTTTTGTTAATTCATCGTAATCAGTAAATCTATACAAGAATAGGTACATTATAATAAAAGTTAGGTGACGAAAATGACGTAGTCTGATCGTTATTGCCGATTTCATGGTAATGACGACTGTTTTAATCTGTATAGTAGATGCATAATAATTTTTATGTCAGGCAATGTAGCTGTTCGAGTTGAATAAAAGATAATAATATAATGGATAATAATATGAAATCAAGATAATAATAATAATATAAAATAATGGCCAATATGGATAATCAAATTAAGGTGCAATAGGTAGCTGTATAAAAATAAATAAAAAGATCCAAAAACCGGTTATAATTTATTTACATATGTTTAAATTTACATGTTCTACATATTAACGCAGTTCTAAAACATCCATATTACATTTCTTCAGTAAGTGGTCATCGCCGGCCATGGACGCTAGTAACACCAAAGGCATAACGGATTCGTTATCGACTAAGAAAGAAGAAGAAATGAATAAAGAAAGAAGTTTTTTTTTTAATTATTATTAATACGACGTCTGAAATTCGAGCGTAGTAAACATCAAATACATAATCAAAAACATACTAATAAGACTATTTAGCAAATATATACCTTTTCCCCAAGGTTTTCCAGTCCTTGGAGAATCATTACATAAATACGACAAAATTGGTGAACGTCTGTCCCTACGAAGGGGTGATATTTATGAAGGGCCGAGGGCAAAGTATCTGGTTGAGTCTATTAGCTGTACTAATATTTTCTACCTCGAGTTAATTGTTATGTCGCCTTAAGACCAGGTGGCTTGTCCCATTAGGCAACCCCGGGCGAGTTGCTAAGCAACTTGAGAGCCACCGAGGGAACTCTGAGCCGCAGAAATATTTAAACAAATTAAAACTTTTTCTTTATGCCATTTACCGAACTCTCCTTATTCTGATTCGTTCTATTGAGTTTACGCCTACTTTGGAACGAGCCGGCAAAAGTCGTCCCTTACTCGATTTTAGTGTATAATGCTTTATGTGATCAAGTATAAAGAAATAATATTATTCTATTCATTGTTTATTTTATACGTTATATTAAAAGCAATAATTACTAAGCGACATAACGAATCGAGAGGGAAATACATATAGTTGATATTAAAAAGAAAATATAGCAAGGGATTTCGCCGTAATTGAATTGCAGCTAAGAAATTTTTGCAGTCGCTAAAGAACTTTATGACCCATAACCAATGACAAAAATAAGTCTAGCGACATGAGTAGTAGTAAATATTTGTATTTTTGTCCTTAGTCATGATTTTCAAACGTCGATATGATTAAATTACATATTAATTTTTAAACGACGAATAGATCTAGTTCAATAAATCTAAATACTACATCAACTTGGCGTAACTAAAGGATCTTTACAGATTATTTTGTGAATAATACATTTATAACAATAAAACTACTACATTTATTAAATCCAGATATAACAATTCTACTGAGTACAATTTCAATTTTTAATTCCAATGTTATTAGTACAAAATAATTCCTTACGTCGTAAGAACACTAGTAATTTTATTGTAACCCACTTTGCACCGCAGCGGCTAAATCTGTACGTAAAAAAATTTAAACCTTCACTTTATCGCTATCCGTTAAGAGCGTTCATCCCTTGTCCGATTTCTCGCACCTACATCAAACCATCAAAACTCGACATCACAAAGAACTTTAAAAGATAAAATATTTCTGTAAATATTTATACAGGGTGTATTTTGTAGAAAAAAATATATTTATTAATATAAATTCAGGCATTGAACGGATAGCCTAGTTTGATGTCATATTTCTAACGGAAAGTGCCTACTATTGTATTCTGCTCGTACTTCTAATTCTGAAACGTAAATAAAATCTAGAAATGAGTTGCTTCGGTCGAATAAAACATTTTGGGGAAACTTGCAAAACTGACATTTTTTTATTGTGTTTTCACATGTATATTGACAGACCAATTCACACTTGGCCAAATAGTATTCTACATTTTTACACCGCACATCATGACATATATTTGCACACTGTATATTCAATGCACAATACACACAACTAACTAATATTGTATTAAAATATACTGCAAATAAATGTTTTTTTTAAAATAGTGACAGCCTCAAAAAGATAGGTTTTTGATATTTCTAAAAAAGTACTTTTTCAGCTAAATACAAATACATGTTAAGTCTGTATAGCAAAATACTTAGCAAAACGAAAAACAAGTTAGTTTTTAACATTGCAATTTAACAAAGCTAGTTTCGAGATCACCAACAAAACTTATTCAATCGACTCCGACTTCTCCATCAAGTCAGACCCGAGTTAAACTTAATATATGCATAACAGACTCCTAACCAAAATAACGGGCAGACAAGAAGCATTGTTTGAGGAACTGTTCGTGTTGTGATGGACAAGAACCTGACCATTACGACCAACCGATGGTTCCAAACTGCCAAAGTAACCGCTCGCCAACCGAACTGAGAACGATGCATACTTCGCAAATGCCTTTTAGCGAACTGACCTTTCTAATTTGACAGGATGACCGATTGTTATCATTAGACGCCTTGGAGAGAAGTTTGAGGAATAGTATGTCGTAATATAGATTAGTTATATTATTAGGTAAGGGCGGCTTGGAGTTGAATGGGTAACAGCTAAAGATTTATCGGCGTTTCTGCCCAACGAAAGACATATTAAGTAATCGTTTTGAAATGAACACTTAATTAGAGGCCTCCAGGCGATTACAGGACTCTGGCTACTTGAGTCTGCTACTAATTTCTCTATCAATCTGCATTGAAGTATACTTCCGAATCGTTTAGTTTATTGTAATTGACCACTAACAGATCCCTACCACATAGTAATATTCCAATTCAGCTTTTATAGAGTTGTTATGTATTACGGTAAAACTTTGTATGATTATCTTTTTCTAATAAATATGACTTCTCAGTGAATTCCTGTATGAATTTCTAACGAATATTGATGTTATATATGTATTTATTACTAGCAAAACGCCCTCGCTTCGCTTCACAAAAACAACGCCTTGCTGAGGTTTTCTCGTTCTGTGAATAAGAAATAAATATATCAATTTATAACTTTTTTATTTATGGACGGATTAAAATATTAAATAGTGTTTAAGTCATTTCTGAGATTAGCACGCACAACGGCACAGACAAACGGACAAAAATTCTAACTATTGCTTTGTGTACTATTGCGTTAATAACGGCCCTTAATAAAAGTTTTTCTCGACTATCCTTTGTGTATAGAACCCGATCAATTAAAATTTTATTACACGTATAAAAATCGATTCGAAACTGACCTCGTGATATATTTCAACAAAAATTATCTCCAACGTTACAACATGTAAATGTGAAATTCTTTGCCAATATTTCCGATTCGCTGATTTAATCAAATCCTTATTTAATGTACATCTTGAAACGGTCATTGAGTGAATAAATTATACTTATTATTGAATCGAGAGTGAGTCAGAGTTAATTAAAAAAAACATAAAATATTATTATTTTTACACGTATATTACTAGGGAAGTTTTTGTTTTACTGAGACAAGCACCCTTCGAACTGCGCGCTAATTAAAAGTTCACGCAGTATGTGTTTCGTTGATTTATGCTTAACTTTTGATGGCTTCATACGCTCATAGGTACTTTTGATGGCTTAATACAACGGACATGATATAATTATAACGGAAATCATAGCAGTAATGAAATTTGTTTATGGAGCCTGGAGGACCGGACGGTTTGGGCGTGTAGGTATTAGGGAAGCACGATCGGAAGTTTTTGCAAATCCACGCGTCAGAGTCCAATGTGTAGCCGTGCACATAAACTGTCAAACACAACGCGGTGTACATACAAATACCCTAAACTTTGGTGTAACCGTTCCTGTCTATAATTTTTCCTTAGATTAGAAGTGGTGTTGTGTAATAATTTTATGCTAATGGCCTGTTTAGAGTGAAGAATTATAACTGTAATAAGTATTTGCCGACCGAATATAAAATTTTATTTTATTAATATTTCAAAACCGTTCACTGTGTATGTGTTAAAGTATTCAATGATTAACAAGTTACATATTAGCTATATAATAAAAGTAAAAAAAATATACGAAAACAGTTTTATTTTAAGTTAATATTTTTAATAAACTGTCTCATATTGTATTAATATTTATTGTTATTACTGTTATTGTTACTATTTCTTTACTTTTTAACTGCATACAATTTATGATGAGATCTAATATGGTAGTTGAGAGCTACGAATAGAATGATTTAAAAAAAAAAATACTCTTCCGCGAAGTGTAAACTAAAAAGGAGTAATTCAAGAAATTTCTAAATTTCTATTTAATGAAGTACAATAATAAAGTGATGTTACTCAAAACAGAGTGACGAAAATCTGTAACTGTAACCGTACTAAATCTTATAAATGACTAAGAGAAGACAAAGAAAAATTTAATGTCCAAAGGAGCCCCCGCGAGTACCTGCGTGTCGGAAATTAATGCGACAGGTACCTCCGGGGACGTGGAGGGACTCGCCCTTAAATAAAATACTTAATAATAGGGAGCATTCAGAAGCAACGAGCTAGCATTAGAGAAAATTGTTTGAGTTACACTTAGTTGATTTCAAGAAACGTGAATGTACTACAGTTTAAACGATCGCGTTGCGTTGATACCACCCAGGGCAGTTTTTTTTTTTGTGTTCTCATTTTGCACACA
>DWPT01001151.1:0-19736 GCA_018251895.1 Agathymus mariae mariae
GTAAACACCCTTTATAGCACTACTTACACAATTCCTTTTACAATAATTGACTATTAATGAGCGACCATTGACAGATACACTATATCAAGCATTGCACATTACTTTAATGATACATCATTAAAACTTACATGTTTGTTGTGTTAAATAATCATAAACGTAGTCACATACAATGGGTGGTGGAAGTCTCACGGTCCTTTGTCGATTATAATAAGCCTTATTGTCACAGCAGCAGTCGCAACAGCCGAGGAGAACGCGTCGTGCGGCGCCCGAGAACCTCCTAGAGTTTCTACTGTCACGCCATTAGAATTTATATTAGATTCGTTATTTACATTGGAGGCCATGGGCTCGCTGTTAATTTAGAAATAGTGTTACATCTGAGGCAATTTATGCTTGCGTTTTTAAATATTCAAGATTTATATGCTAAGGTTATAAAACTTGATTACACGCATAATTAGACGCAGATATCTGTGTTACAATATCACAAACTACTAACGTATTTTTTTTAACTGGTGTTTTTATTTTTATTCTGAATAAATAGTTTAGCTAAGTAAATGGTTTAGTTAAGCTTTACATTTATGTTTTTAACAGAAGCATTAGTGTTCAATACTCGTGAATTTAAAGTTTCTTAAGAGTAACTTCTGAGTGACTTCACTGAAGATTTCATATTTACTCGATATAGATGGAGACGCGGCGTCATTGTAATTGATAATCCGATACATGGCAGTAGGCAATCAACTAATTTCAAATTTAAATAACTAAATATTCAATACTTCAACAATGGAACACACTTTATTTTGCACCTAAACAAACACACAATTTAAGCTTACAATTAGGTCTGTTTATGAGTACATGAAATCATGAGTCACGGGATATTCAAGAACCTAACTCTACTGATGAGCGATTCAGTAATTCTCTTGTAAATAAACTACGTTTAATTGTTGCAGATCGAGCGTCTTGCGCAGTATGAGCGGCTGGTGGGCGGTGGATGCGCTCGGCGGCGGGCGGCGCGCCTCTCGGACCTGGAGCGCGTGCAGGATCTTTTCCCCCACGACTACCTTGCGCTGCACGACGCCGACGCGCCCGCAGCACTTGCCTCGCATCATGCTCAGGTAAAATATAAAATATACAACGACCAAATCTCGAGTTATCTGCGACTTATAAAGGTACAGATAGGCCATCATTTAATGATTAATGCATTAATGCAAAGTGGTTATTATTTAAAGTAATCTAATTTAAATCTTCATTTCTTTTTAAAATATTCGGTCACTTACATATGATTTAAGCAAAGTCAAATTTTAAAGGGTATCATATAAGTTATAAAACCTTAAAATTGTGAAGTGTGAAAAACGTCGATTCTAATTTAAAACTCTGAATTCTCTCTCCCCTTTACAAGCACCCAGTGTAAACTTATACGCCTAGTGTTTTACAATTTTTAAATTTAAAATAAATATTATTAAACATTAAAATTGTTTAACAAGTAAGTACATCGAAATGGTTAATGTTGTACTGTATGAAACGGCGTTAATTAAAGAATGCAACAATGCGGTCTGTAACCTAATTAGTTGGTGACTTGATATATAGCAATATCGTAACAGCTGACTTGATATTTGACTGATATTAAACTTACCTTATGTAAAATTCCCAAAACTCAACATTCTGCCAAATACATACTCTCTTTTTAAACAAACTTAATATTTTTAGCATTTATTTTGATCCCATGAGTTTTAAATTGCATTAGCTATGATTCCAAATACCTGTTCCAAATATTTGAAAGTATATTTAATTGTCGGTCATTCTGGTACGTTGCGCTCCACTGCACTTATTGCGTCTAATTGCGGAATTACCTTTCATTATACTATATTTCGCTTTTTTACCGCTGCAAAATTGAAGGACAACCAATTGAACCGAGCAAAATTAAGTTGAATACTCATGATTAATATTCGTCTATAACTGTCCCACTGTTAGTATCGAAGCTCCACACCCTCATCACATGTTACCTATGCCAACACGTTGTTTCGCTTGCCCACCACGATGCATAACACAGTTCTCAGATATATGCGAGTAGGTGTCCTTAGGTTGTTTTCACCAGATCAAGTGCTACTTGTTTTCTAATATGCACATAACGTTAAAAAAATTATGGGCGAGTTTCGAATTCTATGGTAAGAGGTCACCGAAGGCATCACATTCACATCGACGAGCAAGAAAGCGGTACGGAATCAGTTTGCTTTCTGAGCTTAATTATTAAGTATGTTTAATATTCTTTTTCAGAAATCCAAGAGCTTACGTAAACGTCCTAGCTTGGACATCGGGGGTTCAGTCAGCGCTAGTAATCCCTCGTTGTCTCCGCGGACCTTCATAATGGAAGCTCCAGTTCAGCTCTGCACTTTAGGATCTACCTCCCCACCGCTAGAACGTCATTTCTTCCTCTTCAGCGATCTGTTGCTCGTAGGGAAGTCACGAGGAACTAACTGCTTTAAATTAAAAGAGAGTGTAAGGCTGGCAGAAATATGGTTGTCTATGCCCGATGGTGAAGATACTGGCTTCTTAATCGGATGGCCCACATTGACTGGCGTCTCGAACTACCTCGCTACATATCCTACTCAAGCCGCCAGGGATACTTGGTATAGGTAAGTTTTACTCTTGATTTATTTATACAGTACTTGGGGTACAAAAGGCTCTATTTATCCTGGAGTATAATCTAACACGTTTTGTGGTAAAGTTTATTAGTCTACAGACGAGATAGTGGCATAAAGATCATGCATAATGGTAAGATTCATTACATGTCTGTGTAGCTACCACCACCCTCGTACAATCATCGCCGAAATTTTTTATGTGTTTCCGTTGTAGTATCATTTACTACGCCAGAGCAGCGATTCAAAGTTGTCATTGGAGATATGCATGAGCGACTGTGACCATTTTATTATAGTCCGGCTGCTGTTTGCCAACCGGCAACAAACCTGTTGTTGTCATAATATCTGTATGATTGACGGTTGAGTTTTTAATAAATATTTATCTTATTACTTTCTAGGAAAATCCAAAACGCTCTTAATACGCAACTGGCTACAGAACCAAAATCAACGAACATTCAGATTTTCTATAAGGACTTGGCAAGCTCTATTGAATTCGTAAGTATCGACTCAGACCACACCAACAACTTTCACTAGTTTTTACTTAATCGAGCATGAAATGTGAGCGTATCCTGAAAGCGTAGTTAGGTTTCGAATCACGTAGCGGTTTCTTAGTCTACTAAATTTGGAATTCATAAAAGTGTTGTTTTGTCTTCATTGGCAATGCGGATTTGTATTCTTATTTGATCTGAATGCAAAATTAGATGAAATTGACTTAAAGTGTAAATTAGAAATATCTTAAATGTTACTTATCAGAATAGTAAGGTGTTGAAAGTTGTGTAGTTGAAACACAGTGTGTTGTCGGTAATATCAATACATTACCGATGGAATGCAGGGAATGGGTTCCTTTTAATTGAGAAGGCCCAGAGCATTACCTTACTCTGACGTCCAGACTCCAGTTAGAGCCACATTGCTCTAGTGCGGATAGGTTAGTTGCTAGCCCAAAAGTCTGCAAATGAACGATGACTGGAACCGTTGACTGGACTTCTGAAATGTGGATAAATTCGCAACTGATTATTGGAGGTACTATCTTTGCAAATTTGAGCTATATAGCAGGATATATATAATAATAGGATAGATATAAGCATATTCGTCCTTGACTTATAATATTGTTGCTTTTCAGTGCAAGACGGTGTCCGTCACTCCAGATATGAGTGCGCGCTGCGTGATTCGCCAGGCATTGCATGTTATACAGAACGGTACGGAGGGAGATGGAGACCACGAGGCAGAGACAGAGGGAGAGGAGGGAAGGTGGGGAGCGACGAACGATTTCACTCTGTTTGTCCGACCGGGACGTGATGCCCCGCCTTCTCCTCTGCAGGGCATGGAGAGGCCGCATGCTGTACAGGCAAGTTTTGAAAACATAATTTAATAGTTATATATTAATTTCTCCATAAATACTTTCGTGAATTAGTTTACGTAAAAGTTAAATAAAATAAAAAAGTAAATTAAAAAAAAACAGGAGGTTGTTTGTCAAATGTAAACTAAAAAAATAAACTTTGTAACTCCATATTTTCAATAATAAGTTAAAGTAATGTTTATGCCTAATTATACTTTATAACTCAATATCACCGGTAAACAATATAATCATAGATATGTTCCAGAGCTATATTAAACGATTTTAATATTACTGATATCATGTTTTAATATAATATTAACATGTATTAATACTCTGTTTAATGTTTCCCTGTACGTTACAGATGTCCAGAATAAGACAAACTCTATCGAACGAGGATGGTTTTGACCTGGAGCACGTTAACGCCAAAAACAATCCGTGCGGCATCGTGTTCGAGTTGAGGAAAAAGAATCAAGGATTAAAGAGGTAAATTAACGAATTGTCACTTATATTATACAATACAGTAATATACTTATATAATACAATAAAATAACTACTTAATGTACACCACATAAATGAAACGTAAATCAAAAGAAAAACGTCAATCGGCGGTCTGGTGGCTTCCAGCAATCTCTCCCAGACAACCATGCAGAGAGTACCGTAGTAGTAAGTTTTGGACAGGGGTGCACAGCAGTAAAGGACAAAAAACATAAAGATACGTACATTAATATTACATAATATACCACAATAACTACTGTGAAATATTGCACTGCACTTTATATTTATTCATCACTATTTCATTCATTGATCAACTACAAACTATTTAACCTGTTATTTAATCTTATATGATACACCTTACTACTAGATGATCAAACTGTTCTTAAGTCATGTCCGTGCTATGGTGTACAACAAAGAGTATTATTATTAATGCAGAATTTTCACACAAAAAAAATACATAAAAACTCAAGTTCGCAGTGAAAGTACAGCGGTTTTAACAAAATTGTTGACAGTCCTGTCTCGTTTCTTACAATTCATAGACTGACTTAACTCGAAATTGACAACTTCACATGCTGGTCGACTCGGTCGTAAACCGCACTTTACGACCTCATACCTGACACTTACTTATTTTATGTCGTACGCTTTACGTCTTTCAGGCCCACACAACCGACGCATAAAGTTGTTTAATGACAGAATATTTAATAATAAGATACACAAGATAAGACAAGATAATTACTCGGAGCTTGAATATTGGTCTTTCGAGCAGCTTGTACGGTTCCTATGAGGAAGTTAACATTAGGATATAAGAAACTTTATATTAGTTCTTAACAGATTTAATTGTGACTTCAAGAGATAGCTCCTCTTGCGGCTAATGTCGTTCTTATAATATAGTCAGGTAATACAAGTACTTTTTCTACTTAAGTACAGTGAATTTTTATATGTTGTCAGGAAAATTAAGAGAAGGCATTCTTATAGTTAGCGTGTAGCTCTTAAACCACTTAATCGGTTGTGACCATAAACACGCATTGTATTTTTTTGCTGAAACGATAGGTGATAACTATGCTATGATCCTATAAGAGGTGATATAGTCATTCAGTTAACAAATCAATCCATTTCAAACCACTATAATTAATATTTAATTGTATTGCAGTGCGACGTATGTCTAATCAAATAGTTATTTTTGTAAACTTTTTAAACGTACTTACTTTTTATTTTTGTTATACTTTAAAAAACGATTTTACAACTGGCCGTGAGCCATACCAAACCATAAGCGAAGTCTTTATATACGCAAAATAGTGTATTAATAATTATTTTATCGTTATCAGTGTAACAACGCCAGCGCGTGGGTTGCGGCTGCTGCGTCGCAGCGGGCGGTTGTTCGGCGTGGCGCTGACTCGGCTGTGCAGCGGCGCGCCGCCGCCGGCGTTGCTCCACGCACTGCGGAGACTGCGCGCGCGCGCACCGAACACCCACGGCGTGTTCAGACGCAGTGCTAACGCTAAAGCTCTCAGATTGCTGAGGGATAAGGTGAGAATAATATCCCATTTGCATTGTTTTAACTTCGGTTCCTTCAAGTTGTTTGCTTGAATTCAAATTTTGCCCAAGCCTCTTCTTTCTCAAAGTCACTAGATGTTTGGAAATTGGTTAATTACCACTTTCTTGGTTTACTTTAGTAAAACATTGTGAAACAACTAGGTTACCTGAGTTCTCCAGAATGTTCTCGAAAGTATGCGGTCTGCCAATGTTTATTTGGCTGTTGTATCTATATTGCTATTGACAACAGCCTTGTCTTTTTAAAGAAATGATAGTAATACAACTATCGACTTTTCAAAGAGAATGTAATCTCTAAGCAGATTCTGATACCGACACAACCTAAGATTGGGAAAACCTTGGTCCGCTTGGTGCTGACCCAGCCCGCAGAGATCATAGGATCGATTTCGAGCTTAAGGGACGTCTTATTTCTGTATGTCTATTGTCCATGGTATCGGCAGCACGGACTCACGTATGGAAATATGATAATTTTACTTAGGTAAGTACGGTTCGTCGCGAACTTCTAAAATGCTAATACATCAAGACCCCATGTAACCTTGAATATTGAAAAAATGGAACGATCCAAATTGATCCAAAGGACTTGGTTCGGCACACTTAGTCACACTATTATTACGTTTTTTAATGTTAAGTCTATAAAACGGGCACACTGACCGACTGATAATAATTGGTCACTGACGCTCATTGACATCCACAACATTATCGATACCAAGATAGAAGCAGGCATTCTCTTGTTACTGATTCTGTGATACTCCAGCCAATTCATATCTGAAACACAGTTCATTCTAGGAGGATGTAGGGTGTAGCTATAGCTGTAGGGTCTAGACTCTACCCCCATGCAGAACAGAGTTGCCGCTTAACTAGTTAGTACAGAGCCGAGAAGCGTCTAAGAAAAACCTGACGTCAACCTTTCTTTCGTTCTTCAGAAGTGTGCACCATAATTAACGGAGGTTGATTTGGACTTAAGTATGAATAATGAAACCCTTTACAACCAAACTATGCTAGTTATAGGAAATACCTTATTCTTCCGTGAAGCATATTGCTAGCAAGTGTCCCACTTACAAGTGTTAATGCAAACATCAACACTTACAAATTACTCTTTCGTTCTTTGTCTGCCGAAAATAGCAGAAAGCAAAGTTTTCAAAAACTGCAGTTTCGTTTCAATAGACATTCACCGTCGACCATTAACGTTACATTATATCGTTTCAGTTGGATGCCCTGGGCCCGTGGGCGGAGGGCTGTGCGGAACTAGATCGTGCCCCAGTACTGCTACTAGCTGCCCTCGTCAAAGAGTTCTTCCGAGCTCTGCCGCAGCCTCTGCTTGCATCAGAACTCTATCCTGCTTGGCTACAAGTGTTGAGTAAGTATTTTTCAGAAACTATTTCATCCGTCCCTGTATGTCTATTATTGGCGCTCATCTAGTGATGACTCGAGTTTGGTACAACGTTTTTCGTGGACGAGAAATTTAAAGTTGTCTTGGTCATTCGATATTGGCGAAATGAGACTTTTGAAACATCTTATTTTTATATATTTTTTAAGTGAAACGTAAATTTGTAAAATAAAATACGCATAAAAGAAAAGGAATAAAACAATAGGTGTACTTGTGTTTTGGAGCGATGTTTTTCAAGGTACCTAAAAGAAGAGTATCATTTTAGTTTTTCGGTAAGCAATTTATAATAAAACCATAGTGTTTGTTTGTTTACACAAATGTCAGATATTTCACTTTTTTTACAGGTTTGCCGCAAGCTGAGAAGGTTCCAGCTGTACGCTCGCTACTCTTAAAATTACCGAAGGCTCATTACAACATGTTGACTTACTTTGTATGTCTTCTTCAAGCTATCGCAAAGAAGTCCAACATAAACCTAATGTGCCCGATGAATCTGGGCGTGTGCGTGGGCCCAAGCCTATTGTGGCCCAATATGCCCTGTGACAAAGCTCCCAAAGCAGTGCCAATGGTTGTCGAACTCCTCATAGTTAAAGCGGATGCATTATTCGGTCCGCAGATAGCGGGTCTTCTGGGTAGCGGAAGCCCCGAATCTTCCAACGCGTTACTGGATTCGGGTGCAGAAGAAAGCGATAGTCTACATTCAGTTGGGATATCACTGGATTCAATGGAACTGACGACTCCTCGGAAAGAAAAGCTATCTCTCAGCAGAGATTCGGGACTAACGCTCTCGGAAGACGACTCAAACAGTAATGGAGGTAACAGTCCAGCACCGAGGAATATTTTACACAGCTCGTCTGCCCCAGCTTGCACCTTACAACAAGATCCAAAGTTAACTTCACGATACAACACAAATAATCACAACGTCAATGGTCTTCCGAAGCTTAATCAAAGACAACAAAACATTTATTCTAATAAGGCCGAAATGTATAGCACCGTTAATGAGGAGCTCTATACGATGCCATATATAGGTGAACGTTATATACACAATTCAATAAATATAGGAATCTCGAACGGTATTGACGAACGGAATTACGTATCTAAAACTGCTGTTCAGCGAACGACGGCAGATATTTATGGTCAGAGTCCAGCGAAATATATCACAGGCTTGGAACCCCAAAAACCACCACGGAGCCACGTCTCTAAAGCAGCCCGAACCTCAAAAGTGTACAGCATGTTCGCGGAAACCCAAGAAGTAGATAAAAATGCGTCCAACAAAAATTTCAACAGAGCGAAGAGCTCCGACAATCTATTAGAGGCGAAACAGGAAGCCATTGATGCAAAACGAGATCTAGTGTCTAGTCAAGAAAACATAGTTTACAGTAACATACACGACCTAGCCATGTTCACAGAGAGTATACAGAGAAACCAGTATCAAACACATCCAGATATCATATCGAATATTAATACTAATTACTCACGCGTGTATACTGGCTGGGAGAAGAAAAGTACTAATTATAACAAGGACAACAACAGCATGTCACAAAAAATATATGGGCAGGTCATTCAGAAGCCCGGAGAACCCTCGCAGAGCAAATCGGAAGAAAAGGCAACACCGGCAGCCACCATTTTTACACGAAATGACTGGTCTCGTCAAGCAGCGAGAACTAAGAGCCTCGAGGTTAACGAAGAGGGGCACGCTAACAACGTGGACAAGCTCCGCAACGGAAACTACGAAATCAACGTAGTTAATACTTGCCGCAAGAGGCGGTTCGACCCGGCGCACATGTGCACTAAAAACTGTATAACGCTCTCGATGGCGACCGCACGAGATAAGGACAAACAAACTCTGCAAAACTACTCTTACGTATCAGATATTTCCAGCAGCAACTCCGACGATAGCAAAAAGTGCAGAAATCGTAATTACACCAATAGCAAATTGAACCAATCGAAATCTCTCGCGAGCATAGTCCTGCAAAGTGATTCCAGTAGCAACGACACTTTGTATCAACCGAAAAACTCATTTAACAGCCGATCGACGGAGTCGCCGGCGAGCGAGAACTTCGAGAACTGTTATACGACACAATACATCGAGCCGCTGTACACATCGGTGTATAACAGGCGAAGGGATATTTTTCACGAAGAGAAGGCAGCAAACATGTTCTCATCTGACATTTACAAGGCGACGCCTACTGCGGTTCAGCCGGATTATTCCGTAGAAAAGGAACAAAACAACAATAGTAAGAAGCCCCCAGTCATGCCGCCGCCCGTGCCTCCCCGAAAGGTGGTATATCAGCGTGTCTTAAAGAAATTCCAACCGGTCCACGTGAATAAGGACGACAAATCGCGATCCAAATCTGTACCTCCTTTGTATAGAGACCCACCGAACGGTACCGACAAAAACGGCCACAACGGTATAGCTTTGGACTGTTCCGAATCTGATACGGAATCGGAGTCTTACGTTTGAAAGCATCAGAATAGGTGCAATGATTGTGTCTTAACTAAACATAAAGAACTTAACACTGAAATATGTTTTGCAAAATCAATCTGACAACGTAAAATATCATCACTTGTTATTATATAACTATGATTGTACTCGGAATGCTACTATAACTAGAACTACCTATATTTGTGAATCCCGCCTTATTATTTCTAAAATAATATGTGACCATAATTTGAGTTATTTCGGTGATGTAATTCCAAAGACGTAAGAATAGTTTCGAACTTAATTAGTAGTCGACGTAGACGATGGTCGAATAGAGAAAATATTTTAATTTCCTACTTTGTGGATTTTACTATTTAACTTCAGCCACATTTTAGAATTTTAACGATCGAATAGGTGTGTAGTTAAACGTATAACTTGTTATAATCTACTGTGTCATTTGCGTTAGAGTAACAAATTTAATATAATATTATTATTGAATATAGTAGAGCTTGTAAATAATGTATGATCGTGTACCTATATGTACCTACTTACTAAATAAATATTAAATTCATATTTTTTAATGAAATATAACTGGTTTTATTTCAAAAGTTACAGTCGTCACTGGTTACTCTATTCCTTTTCTGTTTGTTCTATTTCATCCCAAGACTGCTTTTCTGTGGATCCGAATATTGTAAACTGCAGTCCAGTCATGATATAAACCACTGAACCTGTGTAGAAAACCGGCCTCCAAGCTGCTGCGTCAGTCTGTACAAATAAATATATTATTTCAAAATGTAGGATGTACAAATTGTGGTTTTTGTAAAACTAAATTTAATTAATTTAAATAGTAATCGAGCATCAGATATGCTACGATGCGAAATTGCATAATCGCCAAGCTGTTCGGTGTAACTCCGAACAAATGATATCTCAAAACTGTCCCAAATATATTAACGTAATAGATAAACAAACTTTATTGTCGGGGTTTATCAACAACATAATAATTCATAATAACATGCCTTTCAAATGGTAAAAGTATTTTTCAAATTGTTGCCGTGATTTCAGATATTATCTTTCGCATATACACAAATGCGCACTCTCTCTCTCTATACTATTAGTATAAAATAATATAGTCTAAACAATTGTTCAAAAACTATTTAATTTATTAAACTGTTAAAAACTACGCCTTACACTTAGAAATAGCACCTGCATTGTTTTAGGACTGGGTTTTTGACGGATGGAAATGAGACCAACTGTAAATATTAAGTGATACCTTACTATATCTGGTGAATGCCAAATATTATTATAAAACTATTGAATCACATTTATGTCAAGCAATGTATGTCACTAGTTTTGCTAAATAAAAACTATTATTTTTGGTTAGTCTTCTCATCTATATCACTATACATTAGTAAAAGCCATAACGAAATTGCTTTAGTCGTTTCTGTGATTAGCGCGCACAGACAAAATTCTAACAACTATTGTTTTGGGTTCTCCTGCCCCTAAAGCCCCTAATTATAGTTTTCTTCTAAATCATTCGTGAACAGAAACCGATCAGTTAAAATGTTGTAATAATATTTTTATATATGTGTATATCTATAGATATTGATCCCATATAAAAAATATTATTTTTTTATTTAAAAATCAAAAAAAGATTTATTTTTCTTACCTCATTGTGTTTTGTGAAATATGCTGTTATAAATGGTGACAAGATGCCAGCAGCGGTCATCGCTGCCACCGCCAAGCTCGTAATTCCACCAACAAAATTAGACGTTAAATCGTAGGCGTTGGCTGTACTGGAGACAGTAACTTGTCCATTTAGAGTAAATGCCAAAGTTATTACAACAACATAAACAATTGGTGAGAATCCAGGAATAACTAAACACAGCAGGAGGCACCCAGGAATTATGTGTGAGCCAACAGTGGCTAATCTTCTCAACGCTGATAATTTTAATAAATTTCTCTTTAGCAAAAAATCTCCCCCTGATCCAAACGCAAAGCACGCAATTGATCGAAATAAGTATATAATCCCAGACAGAGCTCCGGTCGCTGATATTTTGTATCCGAGGGCATTGGACAAGTAACTTGGCGCGGCGGTTATCACAAAGTAAATACCCCAACCCGTTCCAAAGTTAGCTATCAGTAGTGACCACACTGGCAGTGACGTCACAATTTTTCGGTACGGTGGTAAAGTCTGAAATAAATAAAAAAAACATTTAAAAATATATTTTTTTATGAAAGCGACTATTTTTATAATGCTTTAAAAAATATTACTTTTGTCTTTTTCGAGTTCCATTGCTCGATACTTGTTCCATTGTTTACATATTTCTTTTCTTCTAATGATATTCTCGGATGTTCATCTGGCGTGTCATAAGTAAGAAACCACCACAGAGCGCACCATATGAAGGCGATGACTCCAAAAGTATGAAATCCCCATTCCCATCCAAAAGATTCTATGATTACCCCACACAGCGTCCAAGTAATAAATGTCCCAATAGCACCACCAATAATAGCTCCCAAAAACTTTCCTCTTTCAGTGGGGACGGCCCAATATCGTATTAGTATGTACGATGCTGGATAAAGAAAACCCTGTGATAAGAAATAATTATTACCTTATGCATGATGTTTTAACAGACTTCAAAAAAGGAGGAGGTTTTCAATTCGTCTTTATATTATTTTTTATGTCTGTTACCTCAGATCCCTATCATATATTAAGCGAGATGATAAAACTTTATTTGTTTTAGAGGGTCCCATTTAATTTTGAAGAAAAAATTCCACAGCTAGGAGTAAAAGTTAGGAGATTCAATTCTTTTATTGTACAAGTAGTCCGTGTGACTTCGATCATTAAAAACTGAGCCATTAAAAAGTTGAAGCCAATGCAATTAATAAAATAAAATAAATAGTAAAAACAATATAAACAGGTGCTTACACTACAGAATCCAATAACAATTCTGACGACGAGCATCGTCATATAACTGTGCTTAGCTGCGGCGGGGCTGAGAACTGTGAGCAAGGCGCTTATTGCAACCATAACAACGCATACTATTCGAGGGCCATAGCGTTCTGCAATCACTCCAGCAAATGAATTAGATACCAAGTAGCCCCAAAAGTATCCACTTAATATTTGTGCCTTTTGAAATGGTGTCCAGTCTAACGTAACATGTGAATGCTAAACAAATAAAAATGAATAAAATATGTGTTTAATAAAGGGTTAACAAGAGTTATTAGATATTTGACCTAATAGACTTAATAGAAAACAAAATTGCTAATATAAATCAAATGTTTTTTTTTTCGGTTGTTGAACTGGTAAGTCATTCAAATGCACTAATGTTTATTTTTGAAAATATTATCGCCTGTTGGGTCGGTTTATATATATATATATATATATATATATATAAAAACCTTTTTTACGTGAATGATCACCACTGAAACAGTTACAGTTCCCTTTGACACTAATATGAGCAATATACCCCGATATTTATAACAAATGAAATGAGGATTTTTTGATTATTTACTTTAAAGTATGCAATAATAACGACGCTTACCATTATCTACATCCTTAAACCTTTATAACTTTATAGGGTACTGATTACCAGCCCTCACTTCGCTTCGGGAAATTTAATTTTTACTGTTACAAATAGTATTCGCTCAGGAAGTATTCGCTGCGCATTTTTAATAAGTGTAAATTTTTCCTGATATCATACACCACAAACTTCATTGTAAATCAGTGTATCTATTGATAAAAACGTTAAGGGGGTGCATTTTTTTTTGTTTTTGAGATTATCACAATCATACATATAGATAATTTGTTTGATAGCCAATCAGAATAATGTATCATTTGAACGGTTAAAGTTTATTTTTCAAATAAGTACCGTGGTTCTCGAGATTACTTTCCACGTATACACCAGCTCACAAAATCCGTACTCTCTTTATAATAATAGTATCGACCCTTCAATCTCATCACTGATAAGCTACATAAAATATTTCGACATAA
This sequence comes from Agathymus mariae mariae, assembly GCA_018251895.1. NCBI lineage: Eukaryota > Metazoa > Arthropoda > Insecta > Lepidoptera > Hesperiidae > Agathymus > Agathymus mariae. Next base: position 13,810 of record DWPT01001151.1, read on the forward strand.
TACCGAAATAACTACTTGTTCGTTAGACTTAACTCATAGAACAATAAATGGGATTCGGGCGATAGTCAATGTAGGTTTTTACTTGATTGATATTATTTCAAAAGTATAAAATAATATTTTGTAACATGTTATTACATTAACAAGACATAATTTTAAGTTTATTTGGATCTCAGGCATAATTAACAAAGATTCAAAAAAGAATTTTGCAAAATCAAGTTACCGACTTACATCATGGGATGCATTACTCAGTGGTGCCATAGCGACTATATTAACGCTGATATTGGTGCGCAACATGTAGTTGATACAGGAGTTGGAGAATATCATCAGGGCTATAACCCAACGACATCTTACTTTATCTGAAAAAATAAAAGAAATACAACTTAAGACACACACATAAATAACACATACAGAAATATAAATCGTTATTTTCAATCAGTATTTCATTTTTTCAAATGTTTACTGCCGTTTATAGGCACAATTTTTGATAATCAGTAATATAAAAATTGATAAATGGCACGAGTTTTCTCTTGATATAATAAAAAATAGAATGTCTGAACTATTTTGGTAAATACGATCCATCCACGAAAAAAAATCCATTATATTGTGGTAAAACTATTTTTTTTTAATTGAATATTACTATCAGAAGATAACTGTGATAAATACTTATCATACTCTTGAGCTAATACTAAATCTTGACAATCTGAACAACAGACTCTCAATACGCGATAAAGCGTTGGCCATATCGTTGCTACCACGTATGTGACTTACGTCGGTCATGAATTCACTGATCAAACCGAACCGCTAAATACATCTAGGCGACTCTTCATCATTGCTACTTTTAGAAAACGCGTAATTTAATGATTTCGATCGTCACTTGACGTCTCTCAATTAAATGTTTTAAGTATTCGACTGCTAAATACACTCCAAAAAAGTTCAATCAAAGTCAGTACAATTTCATTTATAAGAATGACATAAATGTAATTTGGGAGATATAACCTTTCCATAATAAAACTCCATATCATTGGTGGTGTACAGTTTATAATGGGAACACATACGATTAAACACTTTTTGGTTGAATAAACGACCGACATATTTCTGCTGGTATCAACCAAAAGTCGATAACCACTATCGACTGGAAGGTATCACTTCCGTTACGGACAGATTCCAGATGCAGCTGCTGATTCTCCGTTACGTTATAGCAATCGTTGCTTGATTATCCATTTCCTTGACGTCTGAGACTGTGAGCACTGCTAGAACTGCTCTGCCGTGAAATCCGAAATCTTCTCATGCAAGGAACATGCGACACAAGAATTTGGACGTCTTCTGCTCGCCTAACTTTATATTACCGATCATTTTTTTATATTTAGCAATCAGGACTTTTCGTAAATTGTAAGCAATTTCTTCAAATGTGTCAATAACACGTTAACTAATTTAAAGTGATGACGTTAAATTTAGATTCATTATTGATCTTTTGGGAAGCGGGAACGGACACTGTCCTTGTAAACCACACGCGCGGTCCGTCCAGAAGTCTAGTATGCGAGAAGTCACGGATATCACGGCAATATCTTCATATTTTGCCGACGGCATTTGCGGTTTTACTGGTTGAATTCATCGCCAAGTTACACTTAAAAATTTTAAAGTTACATACAGTAAATCAATTCAAGATCTTCGTTGTCAGGGGTGGTATTCAAATATCATAAAAGTCATATGCCGGAAGCTTCACCATATATCTGAAATCTTTTTTGTTTCAATGATGGCTACTCACCAAATTTCTCAAGTCCCTATGTAATGCTTCAATTGTAGCTATTTTATAACACTGACGAGGGCTTTTGACAAAATAAGTGTACTTATAACAATAAAATAGTCAGTTAAGCTATTGACATGCACATTATCATTTGATTATACTGAATATGTGACCGCGGCAATTGCGATCAAAAATAGGTTCTAGTAAACTAAACTTTTGGAGAATAAATTAATTAGGGCACAAACACACATATGTTAATGATTTCACACTTCACCCCAACACATAATTTCTGGATTTATAAAACTATTTATTAGGAATGACCTGCATTACCTGTATACATTAGTAACAAATAACAGCACACTTTTAATTAATAATAAATACTGAACTGATGCTAGTTCAAGTCGAAGTCAACCTTATTGTTATACATACTAGAGTTATCAGTAAGCCATGAGAAATATACATATATACAATATAATGAGATAAAATATACAAAGTAATGGAAACAAATAGATATACAATTGTTTCAATTAAATGTTTTCAATTATTTACTGGTAAAAACTTGCTTAAACTATTCAAAAACTGCTTCGTTTGTGCTACAAATCTGAGTCGCTTATAATCACGAGGTTATATATTGAGGTAATTCTAATTTAACAAAGTGTTAATATTTTATATAGCAAGCAACATTGTCCTTTGTATGTTCTCTCTGTTTCTCTATAGTGATAGAACGTCTGTGGATAGAATATATATAGCTAGAACAGAAGACGGGCAATTTAATCTTGTGGCTCGGTCTCTCTTTGTTTTTCGACCTTAAAATTCACATTTGAACAAACAAGACATACAATTAACAGCGCTACGTGTCAAAATTTTCAGCTGTATTCTTGTTTACGTATTGTACAATTACATAAATTTAAGTGCATAGAACTGACATACTCTCTTTTTCGCTTTGTCAACCTTTCGCTTTTCTATGGATCAGTTTTTAGACAATTAATTAGAAATGCTGAATGAAGAAGGTGCGAAGATAGGTAAAAAGTAAAAAATAAGCATGAAAAGGAGAAAAGTTAAGTAAGCTTTAATTAAATCCAAATTTTAATACGTAACTAACGACTGTTGCTCCTGAAAGCTATACACTTTCACCCTTTTATGTTTGTTCAATTTCATCCAAAGCGTACATTTGTGTAGAACCAAATATTAAAAATTACAATCCCTTCATTATACATATAGACCACTGACCCTGTGCAGAATATCGGTCTTCGAGCTTCTACGTCAGTCTGTATTTTTATGTATGTTATTTTTATATCCAACATTATCCACAGTGCACAGTATTAAAGTTATTGATTTTAGCAAAAGGTTTTATTTATTGTTTTGGAAAAACAATACAACGACTTTCCAACTTTTAACTTTCTTTGTTGCACTATTAACCAATTGTATTCGTTACCTTTACTAACAAACTTACCAAAATTGGTAAAGCCAAATAAAAATTAAATTAAATTTTAACTGAGTTGAATAAACAAAATATCTATATTTTTAATGAAAGTATCATAAAAATATTAATATTCGTTAAATATTGGCTGCCATAAAATTACTTAACGTAAACACACGTTTATTATTTCTATGACTGATTACTCCTCGGTCGCTTAACATTATCAAGTTGCGTTTCATCTATTTGTATGCGTTGATCTTCCAGGTGACACCTGGATCTTATACCATGCTGCTAAAGTAATCAATTCTTCTTTTGAACGAGTAGCAGTCGGATATTTAGAGCTTATTACATCAACCTCACCTTCCGTTGCAACCAATTATTTAAAAAAATCTTGTATTTTTATGCGTTTGGATCCCTAGCAAAGTGTAATAAAGATAAAGCTTTACCTGTATACATTTGAAACGAAGGACACTACACCATGAATATTTTATAACGTAATAAAATATGACCACTGTGCACTATATTGCTATTACGAGAACACGGAGAAACATGTTTCTTGATAACGAATAGTGTTTAAATACTAAACAGTGTTGCATCGCCAACGTTGGTTAACCAAATGTAATTTGTATCAAATACTCTTAAACACTAAGAAAATATCAACATTACGTTGTAAGTAATCTTTAGTGCCCATGGAAAAATAGGTAATCGTAGCTATGAAATAAACAGTCTACATTCTGTCTGTCAAGCTGTTTATGCAAATGTTCTAAGATTATCTGCAGAAATTGCCGGTCTGTCGTAATTGAGTTTTGAGAGATCTATCCATTTTATTTATACTCGTATCTATGTCTATACTACTATATAAATCTGTTGAGCTCTGTGTTTGTCTCGATATCACTCAATATCGGCTTGACCAATCTTAATGAAAATTGGTATAAAATATCAGTAAAGGCAAAAAATATTAAATTTCTAATAATCATGAATATATAACTAATATTCCAATCCGAAAGAAGTCGGACGGGGTCGCTAGTACTTCAAATAAAGTTGAAACCGGACAAAGCTGGAAGCTAACGCTAGTGTAAAGATAACTTCTTAATAATACAGCAGATAATACACAGATATATGATCTTTATCATATTCTGCAAAGTATCTTATTGACTCAATGATATCTCACGTGAAGTTATCTATAACAGTATAGTCATATTAACCGATTAAGGCAATACTAAAGGTCACTTTTAGTAGATAGCCCTGATTGGCTAATATAAATGTACATTACTATAGAGACAATCGCTGAAACACGAAGAAAAACGAGGTGTCGAAAGAAATACATAAAGCAAATACAATGAAAAAGCTGGTACTTTGTTTTTGTTATAACTAAACTAATCAAATGCCTAAATTAACAGTGTGTGTCCAAATCCACAAAATAAAGTAGCACCACTCTCGTTATAGCCGGCTAATAGGATCGGTCCAGGAGATGGGTAGTAGCTACTCTCCGTGTACTATAAACATCAACTGCGGTCACCAATTCTCAATAGCCAAACGCAGTGGCTAAGACCCTCTCCATTGTAGCCATACATATACAAATCTAAGCCACCAGTCAGTGGCGGCCCCACTAAACCTGGTTCCGGTTATGGTGGCAACTACTGTAACGAAATCGAGGAACCACGATCATCAACCTCTGCACTTATTAACACAATATACCAGAACACTGACACCAATGGATCAAACTGGAGTATTTCGGGGATCTGTAGTCTTGGAAAGCGAACAGCTGTCCTAAGGCGGTGGCAAATTTCTCGTCCAAGAGTGTCTGGTCAATTATATTGTGCAAGTAGGGGGTATGTATTATGCTCAGAAAATCTCAACAATATTCGCTGAAGGTTATCCAAGTATATGCACCGACATCAGCTCATCCCAAAGATGACGTTGAGAATGAAGTATATGAAGAATTATGAAGAATGTAAAGTATGTATAAAAATAATATAAAGTATGAAGACATTAGTTGAGGTATACATATTTCAAAATTTTATTTCACAGTTGTGATTGGTGACTTCAATGGGAGATTAGGCACGTGAAACAGCAATGAATAGAGAACGGAGCCTATGGAATTAGACAACGGGACAACCGGGACCGGTATCTTCAGTGTCAATTTTACGTTCAGTGATATAATGTGTTCAATACATAACATACAGGAGCATACCTTATGATGAGTCTTTAAATGCTTTACGAATTTAATCACACAAGGTTGCTTTATCCGTAAAGTAAGCAATGGGCTAATGCTAAGCTTAAGTACGATTCATTGTAGGTAGTCGCAGTTAAGATTGTTAAATATTTTTTCAACAGCGCTTTTGTCTTCAATGAAATCATATTTATAATTTCCACGACATTATTAGGTACATCAGTCCATGGTAGGACAACAATAATTAATTATATACCAACAGATGGGATAAAACGATTTTATCAAAAAAACCAAATGTTGATGTTTATCATGTAGTTGATCCAGCTTGCCAGGAATATAATGGCGAACATGAAATTAATTTCATATACGTAGTTCAAATACGTAATATCTTTATAGAGTAAGGAGAATAGAAATATAGTCGGTACTTTGTAGTAATAATAATAATAAAAATAATACTCTCCAGCCAGCCAATACTTCTTCTTTCTTCCGTACTTTCTTCTCATTTCCTGACCGGCAACGCATTAGTGATATCTTTGGTCTTGCTGATGTCCATTTACCATCAGGTGGCTCGTCTGCTCGTTTGTTGGCTA
>DWPT01001152.1:0-19736 GCA_018251895.1 Agathymus mariae mariae
TGGATCCATATTATTTGGTGTATAAGGGACTCCATCCACTATAAAATACCACGAGGTATTTTACTTCACTTTGCATGCTTGAAAATTTTTCATAGTGTTCACAAAGATGTGTGAAATCTTCTAACCTACAATTAGCTGGCGTGATAACAATGACCTTCTTTTCTCGTTGTTAGAAAAGTCCCAACGAGAGAAGAAGGATAGTTATGAGTTGCGATGATAACTCTTATGAATCGTATTGTCTTATAATATTCATAAACTGCTTGGAATAATCAAATAAATAATGTGATTTTAGCACACTAAATTTCGTTTTACAGCGAGCATCCCGAACGGCATTCGCCTGAACGTGACTGACAACAATGGAGTTATGCAGTTTGTCCTGAACGCCATCGATCAATTGGTCGGCGGTGGTGCAGCTCCAGCCGCAGCGCCTGCTGGTAACGGTACGGCGCCAGCGAACGCCACAGGAACTGGTTAAATAAAAATGGCAATCGAGCATATTCAATAAAAAAACACAGGCCATTATATTTAGTATTACATATATAGGTATAAGTTAGTAGTAACTATGTTTTTACAAGTGATGTAGTAATAAAATGGGATAATAGAACTTCGATCGATAAGTCGATCAAAGAAAATATCGAGTAAAATTTTCTTAGGATAATGTGTTCCAAAAGTGAACGATGACAACAGTGGTTTTGAGCCATGATTAAAATAATTTTATTCTGAAACCCACTCATCGGTTGATGGTCAACGTCAAATATGCCACAGCTTATGAAGCATTTGCGTTTTTCACAAGCTTCTCTTTAGTAATAATATTATTGTCAGATGTTGTGTTTCGTCGTGATTGGACCTATTATCTCCAAAAATTTTAAAATAAAGTAAATGTTTATAAAAATAATCATGAAATATGGCGAATACAACGTTAAATATAATGTAAAAATGATCTATTCGAAATGTTACATAATTTTGTACATAATTTTAGTAAACTTATTATGTACTTTGTACGATAACGAACAATTATTATGCCCGTTTTGTTTTAGACTTACCTACTATTCTTCGACGACTTTAAAATTAATTCTACTTATTTAAATGAATATCTTTAATGTTTTCGTACTACGGCTACCTTTAATATATTTTTTAGTTTATTAAGTGTATCATGAAATTAAATTTCGATATATTAAATAAACTTAAAATTTTCCCAGTGATTTCGTAGTAAATATCAGAAATATCTAATTATTTTCTTATTACATATCACCCTTAACCCATCTACGTTCCAAAACCTATAAATGTGTGTATAAGTTTCGAGGAAATATGTTTATATATATGATTTTGACAAACAGCAAATGTGTTAAAAGTCTACATAGTAAATAACCTGCCGAGATTACATTAATTCGCACAATATTTAGAATCAGATAATGAACTACAATCTAGTTGCTGATCTTCTACAGATACAAAAGTGCAACAGAACTTTTTTTATATTAATACCTGACAAAAGAAGAGACGACCCAGGTAATGGTATATGGTCACCGCCGTCAACACACATTGGTAACATTTAGTCCATCATCAAGGCATATTTCATATTAGTGTGTGTGGCAATAATGACTGTTGCAGTGTGCAATGAAATAAGTATTTTACTTTTATTTTAATAATAAAAATTAATTGGTGCATATACGACATATCATCACTTCAGAACGCCTTCTTCAATTTGGCTGATTTTATTCGTTATTGTCAGGAAACGGTTTATAAATAACCAAAAATCCTCCAGGAACATCGGACATTTCGATATTTTCACATGAAAATCTCAATAAAAATCTCAGACTTGGTTTGACAATGCTGCGTAATGTAACATTCGGTAAGGTAGACTGATTGATTGACTGACTGGCAACGCACAGCCTACACCGCTGGAGACAGAGACTGTCCTCGCTTATCTTCAGAAAAACTACGCCTTATGCTAAGGAATAGTATCTGCATTGTCTTAGATTAATTTATAACTTTTTTGTTTATGAACGGAGAATTGAAATGAACTTTAAATATTAAGACATAGTCACTGCAATACATCAGTGGAAACCATAACGAATTCGGTGAGACCGTTTCTATTATTAGCGCACACAAACGCACAGATAAACAGGCGCAAATTCTAACAGCTATTGTTTTGGGTTGGGTGGGTGGCTTTAATAAATGTCTGTAATAATATTTTTTCTTTAATATCTTTCTTGTACAGAAAGCGATCTGTTAAAACTTTATTATATGTTCAGATAAAAGTATTTAATGTGTCTTCGCGTGACTCATTTCTTCTTTTCTTCATTAGTAAATTACACATATGCAAATGCACAGCAATGCTAAAGCAAAGTTACTTTTTTATAAAACAAATCGTAGAGTAGCAGTTACGTTAAATGTATATAAACGCTACTAATAAAGGTAAGTGTTGCTATCAAGTCTATTTATTCCTAAGGACAATGAGCATAACATCTCGCTGATTTTAATGCTATAAGGGTCAAATAAATACCGCCGCATATAAATTGTTAATGCTTTTATAAACACAAGAAAAAAATTTCCAGCACTGCTTGAGGAGATAGAGATGTTGTGGAAATTTAAAATATACTGATGCGTTTTGATCGAAATGATAAGGTAAATTGTTATTGAATGACTATTAAATTATAGCACGATTGAATCTAAAGTCTTATTTTTTATTGCTTATAACAAAACATAGTCTTAGCAATGGCTATTTGTGACTAATTTTGATGTTTTACGGCGCAGGGAATATCCCTAATTCAAAATGAAATTTTGCTCTCAAATCTTGGACGTTTGTGATGAACGTAACTTGTTTGTAATCCCGTTCGTTTGTTATGTCTATTATGTTTGAAGCTTAAACTCCATTAGTCCGTTTACTTCGTTACTCCCAGTTATAATAATTTGTTTTTTATTATTATATGAGTATGTTTAATATAATTTTGATATGATATTTGCATGCGATATTGTCCTCCGTTTCGGCTAGAGTAAGTATATTATTAATTTCTTTATAGGACCGATGTATTTGATTTGTTAATCAACACTATACTAGTAAATGATGCGGTTTTCAGACTCTATAGATAAAAAAATAAACGCTCAAACACTCACACTCCCGCACTAGGATTCCTTGTGCTACGAGTGGCATGGACATACACAATTAGATATCACAAACATGTGCTCACGACCCGAGAACAAGCTGTCAGTAAAATGTGTGCTCCGAGCGGCAATCGAACCCAGGACCCTTCGCGCGGCAGGCAGGATTACTACGACATTAATGGCTACAAAAGTACGGAGCCATGATTGTGTAAGCTTTTATAAAAAAAATACAAATTGGTACGAATACCTTACCGGTCTTCAATACCGGTAACAGAGTGTAAAAACTCACAGCGTAATTGGCAAACCATTCACTAACTCCGTTACACGCAGTATTGACCGGTAATTGATGTTGTGGGTGAATATTGGTATTGGTATTGAACAAATTGGTAATTTTGTGAAAAGTTAATACTTAAGATATTAATATGTCAATTACATATACGAAAATAATATAATATAAGTACACTAACAAATAACATTTTAATGTAAACAAAATAAAAATTGTTAAAATACTTTTATAGGTATTCTTATAGTTAACAGCTTGCAGTCAACCTAATGCAGACAAAATAATTGTAGGAAAAAAAAAATAATAATAATAAAGAGATATAAACGTAAATTAAACACACTCAAACAACAAACGTATTTTCTAAATCGTTTATTAAATGACGCAGTTCTAAGGCAACGAACATGAAAAAGAAATACAAACGAATTGAGAACCTCCCTGTATTTTGAACTCGTTAAAAATATATGAATAATTATAATTTGGTACACTTAAACATACGTATTCATCCGGAAAGTCTTTTCAGGAAATGTAAAAAATTCAAGTTGCACGCTACGCGGTTGTGAAATGTTGGTATCGCGTTAACGCAATGCAGCTTATATAGAGTTTTTATGATTGTGGCAAATATGTGCAACTGAATACTTCATGCCAAATAAATATTTACAATATTTAAATTTTGCAACTGACCAAATTGCAGATACAAATTAAAGTTTAAGTCTATTGTTTAATTTGAAGTCATAAATGTATTATTACTCTCAAGAACCAATTTTTAACGCCTTTGATACTTGTCGCCAGCCACCGCGTTCAATAAAAATTTCAAACATACATATTTTTATACATTGTACCAGAAATCGAATGCTTCACAAGATTCTAAATGTTGCAAAATTTGAATTTTAAAATAATATCCCGTGTTTCGCAAAACAAATTATCGTAAAAAGCTATTTTCTGGGAAATTATGTTTACAAATCCACACTCGACAATGCACTAACACATCTTGATAGGTCAGTTTAAGAGAACATACGAGACCAAAGTTGTGACAGTTAAACATCATAACTGTAACGAGTGCTCTTTGTAGTCACGTGACGTCAACAGACTATGGTACACCTGTAGCCCAGTGCCCACTCCACATGCTGAGGGAACTGTCTTGCGTTCAGTTCCCAGCATTGTCACACATTTATACGACAGACAAATTGTCTGTTCTCCGTTCTTTATCTGCGATGATTCTTTTGGGTGTGGTACCACACTTTAGGGCAAAGATTCCAACAACATTACGTACTTCGCAAGTGTATCTGTACCATGATATGCTACAGATATCGCAACACATACGTGATCGAGCGTTACGAAGTAACCTTCTGCGAACTATGACAAATATCACATTACATCGGTCTGCTGTTTCATCTACAAGCATAGATTAAATGTATCTACCTGTTACATTTATATTGTAACTATTGAGCGTGTCGGACTGGCTACAGTTTGTGATATCAAGAAATATAATATAAAATGTATCCTCATATCTTTCAACCAATATTATTGTTACAGTAATATTATATTTCATAACTAATCCATTTCAGTTTTCTCTCACAATACAAATAGATAGATATTATTGAACATCACGAAAAATAATTCATATTTTTAATAAATATATTCCAGAAAGATACCTATTCCATTCTATAATAAAAACAACTCCACATACCTCTAAGTCTGATATAAATATAAGAATGGAAATATTATTAATATCGACAGATATTATAAAATAAATGCACAGTATATGAATCATGCAACAGTCAAATTAAACAGATATGATTAGATTAAACAGACGTAAGTAATTAAATATTTACTAAGTAAGATAAATCCAAATTCCGATCCTGTAGATTACTCAGAATTACTTGTTTTATTACAAATGCATCGTAAATTAAAGTTCGTTGTCTCGTACATTTTTTACCCGAGCCCATGTTCACTGCTTGGGTTCTCAAGCGACCCAATCGATTTTAGCGATTTCACTTTTATCATAAATTGAAATCAATTAATTAACGTTTGAGCTGATTCATCGAGAAAAACTTTTATTAAATTTTGTATACAGCCTTAGTGCCCGTGTTATCGTGACGTACACTTTTGTCTATTATATAATTTTGATACATCATTGGGATTCCTCGAATAACGAGTAAATATTAAAAGCTCACGAACTAATTACTTTTATCCAAACTTTATAATTGGATCTCTATTTCAGATACGTAGGTAGATTTTTTAAAAGTTATCGTTTAATGGTCACCTACTCAACAGAAACAAGAAACTCCGACAAAATCCCATGCTTCCAAACGGAGTACAGTACTAAATTAAACTCTGCATTATCTGTTAATATTGATTAACATTGGTGAAGACTATTACATTTTTACTTACCGTGGCTGTTTTTACTTTTTGTGTATAAAAGCTTTAACGTAGTGCTTTTTACAAAGCAGTATAATAACATAATACCGTGATGTGATGTGATGTATGTATTCTATATTTTTCTTAATGTAGTAATATATTTATATCTCTGTGTTTTTAAAGTTTTACTTACTATGAATCCAAACAGCGATCTCTTTTTACTCGTATACCATTTCCATAGGAATTGCTTTACTTTTGGCTTTTTTAGGTAATTTGTTGACATTAAAATTGTGTTACAATTTGGCACGCGTGTTTTTGTTTTTTGAAGTATTTGCTTAGTTATTATTTGAAATGATTTATCACTCCCTCTTTGAAAGAAAATTTTGCGTGGCATCCCATATATATTACAGTTGTCCCTAATGCTCATTAACCCGCACTTGGCTATTGTTTTGGAATTAAACCTTTACCATGCTCATCATAAGACGAAATCAAAACTTATTACAGGGACAATTTAGATTTTAAGGATCACGATGTTAAAATAAAAGGCTTTCCCTAGAAAGCCTTGTTTCCCACGTAAATATTTAGTACTTATACTAAATTACTATGTGGGAAACACACGAATAGGTACATTGAACGTAATGTTCTTAAAAGGTATGTGATTGCACAGTTGAGGCTGTAAATTTCTATAACAAAGAAAATTTTTTTTACTTGAGATGTAAAAGAAAAATTAAATAAAACTGTATACTTAGTCATCAATTTTGTTAAATTCTTGAGTAACAAACGAAGCAATAGCCAGGTACATACTTCTTAGAATGTTGTTAATGATAACATAATTCATATGTGTGGGCTACATTAGATAGGTTTACAACTCGTAATATACATAAGTAACCAGTCACTGCTCGATTTCGAAATTACAGCGGAATTATCGGGGTCAACTTGAATATAATATCAAACGGGTGACGTGAAATGTTATATAACTTAAAACTAATTTTTAGAGTTCCACGCATTCGTCACGAAAATCTGAACCTTACAGGATTCCTCGCGTGAGGGTCTGTCTGCCCATTCGCCACGCCAGATTTTCTATTAACGAAGTTTCCAAGGTAAATTGCGTAGTGAAAGGAAAAAAAACTTCAGAACACGGGTACAGTTAGAAGACCTCACGACTATAAAAAAAAACGCAAAAGAAAATTGGTGTGTCGATTTACTACGACTAGTCTGTAAATATACTTTTATATAAATACTAGCATCCCCTCCAAATACGTTCGGGTTGAACAGTTAATTATATACATGGTTATTCATTTTTTTATTCACATTCTCTTTATAATGACTAGTGATTTGTCCACAGCATATAAAATCCAGAAACTCCTATCAAGCAAAATGTCGTTTAAATAAATACATACATACACAAATCACTACACTTTGGAAGTTTAATTAATATAAAAACAAAACACCGATGAAATCGTTTATAGGAACTAAATCTCGGTCCAAAATAAACTGTTCGTGACCCTCACCGTAATACATGTGGTGTATTAGCCGAGCGGTTCAGCGAATCCCAACAAAACAATCCGTCTCATTAGTTGCTTTTCTCTGGACAAACAAAAAAGAGGCAAGATATATCGCTCACAAAGAAGCTGAGGTATCAACGACCGGTTGATTGCTCTTCTCCGTATACACCGGATGCCCTTCGGGAGCTTAATTAGAGCTTCTGTTGCACTGCTATCGAGTCGTTCCTTTTGTACGCCGCGACGTTAGGAACTGATAGGAATGCGTGATAACCAATGACAATAGACGGCGGCTCCGATTTCGATATTCTCCTTCTATCATCTATGGTGTACTGAAATGGGCAACGTTTTATTCATTTATACGTTGTTGGTGTTGGCTCTAAATGGTGTAGTTTAGAATATAAATTTTTCGTCAATGGTTTTTCTGTTAATTTAAGCCGGTACAATTTTTACACTTTTAATGTTGACGATTCAAATATTATGAAATAATATTAATCTAAAATTTTTTGAGGAGCTTATATTTAAGATTTAATTTTATTTAAAAGCCTATTTAATATTTACCATATTAAACTTTTTTAAGCGTCTATATATTTTAACTAGCTGTGCCCGCGATTTCGTCAGCGTGGAAATTAACAAAAAAGTTATTTAGCACTTTATTATAATAATTTTAGAATTTTTTTAAAATAAATGTTAATAATAGCCTAAGTTACTCCTTATTACATCAGCTACCTGTCAGTGAAAGTCCCATCAAAATCGATCCAGCCGTTTCAGAGATTAGCCGGAACAAACAGATAGACAAACAAAAATTGTAAAAAATGTTATTTTGGTTAATGTACCGTTTTTACATTTATATTCATGTAGTAAAAAGTGGTTATTTTTATCTTACAAACAGACACTCCAATTTTATTTTTTTGTATAAATGTAAACTTTATTTATAAACGTTAATCATTATATAAATATAAAATCTATTAAAAAAACAAATCCACTTATTTTATTTTTAATTAAGTAAATATAAATACTAGTTAGGCTGTTTCTTTGAAAACTATAATCACCGTATTCACAGTTGTATACTTCCAAGGTTTACAAGATTTCAATTATTATTTTTCACTAGCTGTGCCCGCGACTTCGTCTGCGTAGAATTTAACAAAAAAGTTATTTAGTACTGTATTTTATAATAATTTTAGAATTTTTCTAAAATAAATGTAGCCTAAGTTACTCGTTATTACATCAGCTACCTGCCAGTGAAAGTCCCGTCAAAATAAGTTCAAACGTTTCAAAGATTCTTACAATAACTATCTCACGATACAAAGTAAAACTCAATTCATTTTCATTGTAAAAACATCTATACCATGAGCGGCTACAATTTACGATGTTCTTCTCACCGTCTGTCGCCTGATGGCTATTCTAATGTCAAAGTGTGTTAAGAAACCTAAAAAACTGTATTGATATCGTTTTACATCAATTACCTCCTTAAGAATGCACACAAAATAAATCCAATATTTTCCGTATACTGAGAGCTTTTGATCTTTTGATAACTTAATTGTTATTCAACTTATAAACGCCGATCGAAAGTTCGTTCGTTTTTGAGAATTTTGTTTTCTTCATGTATTATCCAATTATGATACAGTGCTTTTAATTTAATAAATAAATCGATTTTTATTTCATGTCATTAATAACTATGTACGATGAGTTATTTAATAATAAAATAACAAATAAAAATTTTGTTATATAATGTTGTAAATAAATGTTTGTTAAAGTTAACAAAAAAAAACCGACTTAAATTTTTTTAATAAGGTGAATTTCTTCGTTTCATCTCCTATTTTTCACCCTTATGGTTGATATTTGTTTTTCAATTTAAGTGCTACCAAACGGGAAGTAGATACCCTCTTAAACAAAAAGGAATTTTCTAAATCGGTTATCAAAAGCCACAGTTCTGAAGTAAAAAAAAAATTAAAAGAATAAAAACGTACTGGAAACATACTCCTTTTTTAAAGTCTGTTAACAATTTGTGTCAAAAACATATACTTTCTCTAACTACTTGTAAATATTTCAACGAAATATTTAACCTCACAAAAGATGGATTGAAGTGGCAACATTATGTTATATATTTATTTATGTCTATATAAGAACACTGCTATCGACGTACAGTACTGCTGGTTGCGATCCGTTCTCGTTTCACCAATACAGTACAGTACACACCACTGTACACTATACCACTGTATACTATGGGACAACGGTGTATATTATTGCTAAACCACTACAATGAGGAGCAGAAGCTCGTAATTCCAATATTTATCCAGTACAGACCGAGCGTAAGAAGAATGGAACTGTCAGAAGAGAGTACAAGCCAATGCTTTTACACAGTTATTATTTTAAGAATTCATTTCATTTCAATTTTCATTTCAAACTATGAAGACTTGTAAGTTTATTTATTTTCAGTACAGATTTAACTAATTAAACGGATCGCATACAAAACGCGGCTGGACGCTCATACAACTTTTGGATCGTGACTCGACCGCTAATAACCGCTTAAGTAATTTATTGTGTGCCTGCTATAAATATAAGCAGTCTTAGTTAGGGATGTCATGGTTGTGAAATTTCGGATCTAGATGTGGATAAGGATATATGAATAATATTTAACATATTCGGCACGGTTACGGATATGAAACTATTGCTGATTATCCGATTGTTTCGGATAATTTCGGTTACGGATATTAGATTATTTACGACTTGGAGAAAAACAACAACGCAGCAGTAACAGTAAACACACAACAGTAACAATTTGACTGCATTTCTAGTTATTAAGTAGTATTATAATCCCAGAAAAAACAATAGCGTTAAAAATAAAATATTAAAAACTGTTTAAAATCCTAACAACCGGCCGGCGAATATCTGTCATAACATATTTTATTTAGACGCTGCTGCTATCCGATGTCATCCGAAACTTTTTATCGGATTCGGCTACGGTTAGGGATATATTTTATTTTGGATATCCGATAGTTTCGATTACAAGTAGTTGTCAATAATAAAACAAACTAAATTCTACTAGAAGATATTTCTCACATCTAGTGGTATAATAAATTAGTATAAATTTCCAAAAATAACTACAAGTTTTTTTTTTATCTTATGTCATTAAATTAATTGCAAACTTCATAATCTTGCTAACATTCATATTATAATCGTAACAAATAGACAGTAAAGATATGCAATACAAGAAAAACTGTGTGACAGATAACGCACGGCCGAAACGATGGGTCCTTGAAGCATGACATTTTGCACAGAAGTTTCTTGTTCACCACATAAATGAACACCATAAATTGAATTTGTAAAAAGTCGGATGACAGCAGCCATTATTAACAACAAAAATTACGAAATGCTATTAGCAATTTACTCATAACAAAGTGTATTTACCACTTTCTTTTCCCTGTCACTTTAACCACATTCATTAGATGCATTCTGTTTTACTCGCCCCGACGAAAGCAGTGTAGTGGTAATAACATCACTCGAAAACACATCAACTGCATAGCAGGAAGAGGCGCTATTTTTAATTAGGAAACTGATATAGTAAAAGCGACCTTCTGTCGTTTGCGTACAGGCAAGAAAGCTCCAGAGTTGTGAATTAATGAACCTGAAGCACGAATCGTTCGTAACCAAGCGTACGCGCATCAGTCTTCCCGCGCGTTTCTAACTGCGCGTACGCGTTTATTGTAGTAGATTTTTTGCCGCCGAAACTTGCGAGGTCGATGACATTCGTTACGAGATGCGAGTTTTAATTGTATTCGAAAATAGAATCGGGATCGTGAACGAGTGGGTTGATGAATGAGGTGATTGATGGTGTTTTGTTGATTCCTAATAAAAGTGACACTATTAATCAAAAAACATCATATTTTTAATTTGCTATTAAAATACTTTACATGAAATAGCAAGATATTATAAAATTTCATCACGGCATTATGGTCTAGGTAGGATTAGTAATGTTTTCAGGACTATGGTAGGATTAGTAATGTTTTCAGGAATAAATATTAATGTTACTTAATATCAACAAATAAATATTATCCATTAATCAGAACAACTTTTATTTTCACGATAAGGGCAATACTAAACTCATCGGCAATCAAAAAAAAAAAAAAAACATAAATCGATTCCTTTTAAGTGCATAATAAATGTACACTCTTAACTTTAGATAACAGTTTAAAGTGCAGGTTATTGTATAGGTTAAGTGACTCGATGGTCTTTAAATTACTGTTAATGTCAAAACACACAAGTAAAGTGATATATATATTTTTTTCGTAATAAATTTTTAATTCAGTTGACATTTTGCAAGTTCTTATTTTACTAGGACTAACGTAGTTTCCAAACATATAAGGTATATGTAGGCTTATTAGTAGGTATGTAATGAAAGTAGAAAATGAGGAAGTGCCACAGATTTTATAAGTTTTGACAGACAATGAAGAATCAACTTTGTTTTACTTTTACAGATGATGCAATAATAATCTGGAGAGACTAAAATAATTGAACATTAAAAAAGGGTAACAATATGCATGTGAAAGTATTGGTTCTAGTGTTAATGTACACGATCCCTGTAGTGTTATCCAAGTCACGAAGGTTCACAAGACTGCAGACGGATCCACTGTCGAAAACGCGCTGTGATTTAATGTGCACTGACGTGAACAAAGAAACTAGATCTCAGGTAAAGTTGTAAGATTGCGCTTTAGCTACATTTTAACTCTAGTCCCAATTTCATGTAGATCCACAGACAATCTGTCTGTTAATAATAAAGAGTACTGCAATTAGTATTTGATATCTATCTATGTATGTATCTATCAGCCTTTTAAAATACAACACATACAAACATAGATACAATTGCCCTTAGTCACGACTCCGTTCGATCCTAGGCCCTCCGAATGCATCGCTTCATCATAATTTTTTGAGAACCTAAACAACAACCTGTGCTCCATTTACCAAGGTGTTGTCGCCATTCGAGAACTTTTCTTTTGCTAGGCCAGCTTTGTTAAATAAAGTACTCGGTATTGATTTTCTTAAGTTCTAAAATTTAAGTAATGAAGGACTTACATTCATGAAGTCAGTTCTTTTCTCTTCTTTTCGCTCTTAACATTTATAATAATATATAGAATTTAGTGTAAGTATAATTATTATGTACAGTACAACTACATAAATGGGATTGTAGCGAAGCATTGATTTAATAAGCAAAAAAACATTGGAAATATATGGGCTTATAACTATATGATGAAACTACTTTAGTTCTAAAGTGTATTCATGTTTTTATTGTTGTTCAAGATTATCCAAGACTTTAATAGAAAGTTGAGCCAAGAAAGCAATCCTCTAACCATCTAACATGAAATTACAAGTAATAACATGCCGGTACACGCCAATTAGAGAGTACTAACGTTGCTGAGTGGTTAGTCTTTACCTCAAGTTACATCAACAAGTTTGACCTTTAAGTTGAGGTACCTCGAGATAACATGAATAATTCGCATAGGATCTCAAAGAGACTATTATGTCGGAACTAATGTGGAGATGCTAATTACAATGGTCCAATGAGCTTTAAGTAACATGCGAGCACAGACTGTCTTTTGTAACAAGACGCTTAGAACACTTCGAAAGCTTTCTATTCAAATGTTTTGATGGCGGAACTAGCGTAAGCATGTGATAAAGAACGAAGGATCTAAACTTGGGGCGGTTATAGATGAATAATTGATTTCCAGATACTAAGTAATCTAATGTTTAGTGTTTAAATAACGCAATGATAAATATCCCAATTGTAAATATTAATTCATTGTAAACAATCATTAACGTAATAATTATGGCTAACAAATCTTATTAAGCAAATATTGTATTCGGCAACTTAATCTAATTAATGTATTCAGTTGAATTCTCAAAGATGATTGGTTCATCAAATATTGAGTTTGGTGTTTTATCGAATTGATAAATTATTTTCAATGTATTTAGGAACATTCATTTGAAACTAGGCATTGATTTTTTGGGATTCATGGCGAGGTCATTGACCCGATGCCCGTCCCCGGCAAGAGAGGCTTTTTGCGTGGGTGTGCCGATTTTCTCACTTGTGTCCAGTGATAATTGGTAAAACAATACATAGAGGTTGCTTTTCCATTAAAACCAATATACCTTGCTAGGCGATGTAACTGCACAATGGCAATTAGCATTCGGGCCTTTTAATTACATTTGAATGATCGTTCGATCATTCAACCTTCGAAGAACTAATTTCCTACAATTATTATAACTTTTCCAAGTTGTTGCAAATGACTGAAACAGTTCCGTTGCGGTAAGTACCGAAATTATGTGTCTTATGTTTTATTAAACGATCGTAGTATATGACGATAAGCAGCAAGGAAGACTTGGGAAAGTTAATTAGGATACCTGTATTCATTTCACATGTTTCCATACTCAAAATACTCGTATTAATTGCATATATTTTATTGCGTTCTGCTATATTGCTTCCATAATGTTTATTGTTGTTTTTCCCACTTGATTTTGTCATTTTTGTTTGAACAAGGATTACGGGTCACCAATGTTTTGAAATTTCGTTTTTTTTGCTTATTCAATGGATGACGGTCATCACTTACCTTGAGGTGGCTCATTTGCTTATTTGCCGATTATTAACATGTAAATACAGCTTTTGAAATTCATGTCCAGATTTCATAATAAGATGATACTCAAGAAGGCGTCCTTTCATGTTTTTTTGTTACAAGATGGAAACACAAATAATTATATTGTAGTATTATTAAAGACCACTGTCACGCTGATTCAGCGGGAATTTTTATGTTTTGAACTGCAGGTTCATTATCTGCCTGAGGGTCTTAGCACACATATCAACTCGGACAGGTCACCGTATCAACTCGAGCCGTACCGCGGTTTGTGAGTTTGTTTCGAGGCGAGGCGATTATGATACGATTCCGATCAGTGTGCGTTGCAGTAGGAAGTTTCATACAAAACGAGGCGAGGCGATTATGATACGATTCCGATCAGTGTACGTTGCAATAGGAAGTTTCAAACAAAAAATAGTTGAGAAATAGTTGAGAGTGCCGATCTCTTTCCGAGTTGATATGTGTGCTAAGACCCTAAAACTTAAAACTGTTACCTACACAAGTGATGTGCCGCCAACAAAAAAGAGTACACAATATTTTATTTCTAGTTTTAGTTTATCAGTCACTATCGATATTCAACCGCTTATTGACGTTGTTTAGTGTTGCCAAATGTTAAGAGCGCTTTATTTTAAGATAAAAAAAAATCTCTAAATATTTCTTAAAAAGCAATAGACAATTATTCCATTACAATATGTCTATTTTTTTATCGTACGAAAACATTATGCTAAGCTTAGCTTGGTGAATTATGTAAATGACAATTAGTTTAACAGAAGATAAGTATTAAAAAGTTAGATACAGATAAAATTATGCTTTTGATTAATGAGTTAAAAGAATTTATGACAAATGAAGAGAAGGAGAAAGATTTATATTTCATACATTTTCTACGTATACACATTTTACAGTGCCGGTCACAATGTCGATCACACGAACGGAAGCCTGGAACGTGTCCCATATCCGACAGCCCTCGATGGATGGCCGCGTGTGTAGAGGCGTGCAATCAGGACTCCCAATGCGACGGCACGCAGCGCTGCTGCAAGCTCGGTTGCAGTTTTACTTGCAGTGAACCAGTGGACCTCCTGACGCTGCCAGGTAATAAACATCATTGAGGAACATCAATCCTAGTGTAATTACTATACAACGATTCCAAGATTCCTTTCGCCCTAAATGAATTGATATATGCCTGACCAGTTGTCGTTCAATTTGAAACGTGAAGTTGAAGTTGTTCCATTCACGACAGAATTATTAGGTATGGGCAATTATATTAATAAGTACTATGTATACATATTAAAGCTGAAGGGATAGAGTTTAAGATGATCTGATGATAAGTGGTCAATTCGTATTTTTGACAAATGACACAGGATTTATTCAAATATTCATTTAGATTTTTACAAATATTCAATTAGTTGAACACTATTGCGAGAGGCGAGGTTAAGAGGAACTCCTATATAATTCAAAGACTTCAATATTTTTCAGGTCTTCCAGCTTTACCAACAATGGAAGAAGCTAAGGAGAAACGGCGGTCGGTGCTAATTCGTTGGTCGGATGGTGTTGGCGACTTAGCACGTGCCGTTCCTGGTCGTGTTTTATATCTTTTGGAAGAACAGCACCACTTAGGACCTAAATATGAAGAGGCGAGGCTTGGTGATTGGAACCTTTTGCTTAGAACGAATAAGTAAGTTATTTTAAGATTTAAATTAAAATATTGAAGAATCGATTAATAATAACGCAACATCGTACGCAAAAGGAGTGCCCCATAATAAGGCAATACCAACTTACAACAATACTTTTATGCTGATATCAATGAACTCCAATGAAGAGAAACAATATCAACTACTCTGCCTAGATCGTGACTTGAACTAACAGGCATGTTTACAAGGTGGTATAAACTAGACACGATAAAAAATTATCTTAATCGAGTAGATCCGATAATTTACACTTCGAAGCATACCAAATAGTACAGTTCAACGGTCAAAATGCGAAACACCGGGGATATAAATAAAGATTATGAAGCCATAACAGATCATGGCAGTTTCTGCACTTAAGATGGCAATCGAACCCGGAAACTGATAGAATTCAAAGTACTCACAGGCAATAAATTAAATTATAATCCGAGATAATATTATTATTAGAAGATCTTAAATGCTGACTTTAAATTGTTTGACGTAGTAAATCTTAAATCGAGCTGAAGGTTTAAAATTTGTTGATAAGAAACAAAATTAATTAATGAAATGTTGTTAGTATAGAAAATTAAACAACTTAGGTACTTCAAAAGTACCAGTTTTCGTGCGTAATGTCATTATTGCTTTACTTTACTTTTTACTACGACCACGAAATCGTCGTATTCAACTGTCACGCATAAGTTACCATTACTTTCTCCGTTTCTTCCGTGTCTCGAGTTCATTGTTCCGAGCATAAATCTACTACGAATATTACGTAACTAAGTATAACCGATCTTTTAATAACCTACGCTATATTATGTTACATGCTGCCATGTCAAATATTATTGCTGACCTTACTTGCCTTTCTAACACGGTTGCCTTTATTGATTACATTGAACCTGTCAATCAAATCTAGAAAATCCTTATCGAATCCTTGTAACACGTTTTTATAAATAGAGTTTTAATAGCTGACTAAATGGTTATGTTGAACTACAAATATCAAAGTACGCGTATGTACCATTTATGCAGTGCTCATAATTTATGTAGTAAGTGATTCATATGGCTTAGGATAGACTGAGCAGCTTATTGATTAGATTATTGGAAACTGTGTTACAACCTAATTTTCCATTTAGGACCAAAGTTTCCTTACGTAACCTGCTGAAACCCGGGCGATGGTATCGTTTTCGAGTGGCGGCCGTCAGTGCATCAGGCACTCGTGGTTTCTCTGCTCCTAGCGCACCTTTCACACCAAGAAGAGGTCCTCGTCCTCCTCCAGCTCCTAAGAAATTGAAAGTAAGACCGGTGCGATCAGAGAATGGTAAGTCATGCCAATGAAAGCAGTTTTTTTTATTAATGTCGTTTTATATTAATTTGTTAACAATTACATTTCTTCACGAGTAATATGTATCATTGCTTCAGTTGTGATGTAAAGTGTTTCTTCTATATGTGAGACTACGCCAACCTCTCCTCCTCGTGGTCCCCTGCTCTTGCTAAACGATGGATAAAGCTATAGGTCCAGGTCTTTTAATAGAGAAATCGCTGAGTCCTATAGCAATCAGATATCGGCCCCAATAACACTACTCCTTAATTATAAGGTGTTTTATTTGTCTGGCTCACTACCAGCCTCTTATCAGAAGCGACCAGTGAAAGATTATCAACGGGTTTTTCTTAAAATTTGAAACAGTTTATTATTACTGACATTTAATGCTTCCTTCTTGACTAAGAAGCGTGTTGAAGATGCATGGGTTCCGATCATCATCTAGTGGTCAATTTGCCCATTTGGAGGCTACTATACTAAAAAAGTGGGAGTTTTATTTACCTTTTTAATTCCTCTATATTTGTGTTGAATCTTACAGGTACAGTTACAATCAGACTAGAATGGAAGGAGCCCAAATCAGACTTGCCGGTGATGCGGTACAAAGTGTTTTGGAGCCGACGCGTGAGAGGACTAGGCGGAGAACTCGATTCCGTTTTAGTCAATCATCAGACTGTTCTTAAGGTATACCATATATTTTTTTAAACGCTTACACACTTACCCCCCGTTGTAGGATACACTGTGTTGCAGGTGGCATGGACATACACATATGTGACATCACAAACACCCGTGACCCGAGAACAAACATTTATCTGTCACATAAATGTCTGCGCCGGCCGGCAATCGAACCCGGGACCCCTCGCTCGGCAGGCAGGGTCACTACCAACTGAGTCAGGGGTCGAATATGTATTTAAATGGACATACATTTAAGTCTACACGGTCAACCACCTTTCATTATGGTACAGAAGTAATTATTTAAGTTGGACCTGAATCCTAGTTAATAGTGACACTCCTTGCCAAGCTAAGTATCCTGATTTAGCTCAACTCGATTTTTCAACAGAGATAATGTTTTGATTTGACTTTGGTTCTTGTTGATTTTTTAATTAACTGATATTGTGACAAGGAAACTTCGGGGGTAAAAATATGGAATCATTGTTATTATTATTAGACATCACTACTAGTTGTTAGGTAAAATTAATGTTCAGGTTATATTCCAGTCAAATGAAACCCGTGTTATTAGATTTCGTCCTAGATTTAATGATCAACCATTGGTAAGAGATAACGAACTCAACTTCTTTCAAATTCAAAGAAATGAAATCACTTACTTGGCAGTATGGTTGCGGATTCTCCCAGTAAGATATAATTGTGGAGCTCTATCGTTTCTGCCAATGTTACTGAATTAAAAAATAAATCCCATAACCAGGTTGGTTTTATTTGAGCTATTGATTACTCTTGCAAATTATCCGAATGAGCCACATGACGAGGTTCAGAGACGTCATTAAAAAAAAACTTTACTATGACGGGAGATTTTGTTGACAGGAATCGTGTTATATAACACACATAAACATTATTTCAGGAACAAAATTATATAGAAATAAAAGACCTGCAACCGAATTCGATGTACTTTCTACAAGTACAAACGATCAGTCAATTCGGAACGGGGAAACTCCGCAGCGACAAAGCGGCTATTTTCTACAACACGACCAATATTGCTGCAGGTAGCATTCATACATCAATTTGTTTGAACTTTAATTTTAGGTATTTTCTATCACCTGAACTAACTTTGACATTTAAACTAACATGTTCTCGGATATATAATATCTTTAATTAGTAATTGTCAAGACATCGATATCTCGTTGTGGCCTTGATCCGGAATTGAGTCGGAATATTGGTATTAATAATAGAACAGTCGTGTTTACCGGTTGACCGGTAGGTATAGTCCATCCGATGCTACTCTCTAGTATTTACATAAAAAGTTACTGTCGATAATAAACAACATGAATATTTTAAGTATACGACAGGTAGTCACAGCGAATTGCAGAGCGCAGGATGATGGGAAACTGATGATTTCAATAATTAATACTTATAATTACGTGATATTATTGTTATATGATATCATTATAAACAAATCACAAAATAAAATTGCCCAAACAAACGAATCTGTGCTGTCATTATCTACATGTCGAGAAATAGATGTGGTTAGAAACTGGAAATAAAACTTAGCATATTAAATGCTGTTATGTTGTTAAAGTATATACTTTATTGTTAATCTATTTGTAGAACATCCACCGCAGGCGCTACACCGACGGTCCGCTGAGAAGAAAATAAAAGGGCTAAAGTTAAATAAAATTATGTGGCTCAATCATAAACTTAGAGCAAAGATAACGTGGGAGCCGATCACGTCGACAGATATTAGGGACAGGAGGTAAAAAAATAATTTACTGTAATAGTGTAGTCGTTAATCATCTGTTAGTCACTTCAATAATCGCCTAAATATCCTAAAATACATCAGTAGAAGATATCTACCTACATCTGGGAAGAAACTAGTCGTAACGAGTTACTCAATGAATGAAATGGAGACCATTAAAATTTTATAAAAACTAGTCAACAGGTCGAAACAATTTTTATTTTTATTTTAAATTTTAGATTTAATTCGTCTACTGTTGACTTGACTTAGCTTCGTCGTGTGTAGCAAGAGGACATTTACTTGTTTTACAGATTGTATCTATAGATCTGTAGATATCTATAGTATCTATAGATATCTATAGAGATCAAAAACTACATTAATCCATGAAATAACACTTTGCCTGATTGTTTTCCGTTTTAATCTGTACAACACGTTCAAATTCGGTTAAAATATTACATATAAAATTCTATCGTGTCTAGGTCACC